>JACJUM010002525.1:4668338-4791734 GCA_020976665.1 Heortia vitessoides | reverse complement strand
GCAGTCTGTTCAAATGTCCAAATGCCCCACTCAGCTGTTTTCATATAAATAGTCACTGTTGTTTACATGTGATGTACCTTGGTATACACCAAGGTATATACATAACTTGGTATATAACAGTTATTGTAAGATTAAAAGAGTTAATTAAAAATGTCTCATCATTCACATGGACAACAGCCAAAAACTGTACATGTCTTCCCAAATTCCATTTGCAGATTTATTTCGATCGGCAACAACCTACGTCTAACTGAGTAGAACCGCAGTATCGTGCTGGATGCAGGCTGCATACGACCAATACTATTGGAAATCATATATATAAATGACAATTAATTGTGATTTAATCTCAGAAGTAAAATAAAACTCCAATTTGTTTCTCTGTAAATAAAGAAACGACAATTAAAGTTTAAAATTGCCTCTCAATTTATACAAGTTAATGTTAATTAATTAAACTAAAATAAAATTATAATAACATTTTATCTACAGAACATATTTGTCTTTGAATATGACAGCTCGATTGACGCGACAAGCTAACGGTACGCGGGCATATACAAATTAAAGAAATATATTTCTTTACATATATATATATTTCAATTTCGACGTCTTCTTATAGCTACAAACCTTCAAGTTGAACTTTCATCTTCGATAAATATACCTTAAGAATCAATTTACAACCTTTGTATTTTCTTTTCTATTGTTCTATATTAAATAAGTGCCGAATCTTGTAACAACTATTGTACGGTTTGAAAAAAGGACTGCCATTTTTGTAAATATGAAGACAGACAGTTCTTTGCAAACAAAGAGTATTAAGTTCTAAAGAAATGTAGCGAGAACAAACACGTTTGCGAATAGATGGCGGGCTATCATCCCTTTGTGAAATGAGATGGAAAGTCTTATTTTTATTCGTTTCTTCTTCATTGAGTTCAAGCAAAAGATCGGGGTAGCATTTGGCTATGTCGGCATCTCTGTGGGACTAAGTGAAGTAAGTTAAAGTACCTAATAGCCTGTTAAGATAACAGTGTCTGCCGGTTCAAAGGTCATAGACCTCTCATATTATCTGACGTTTTGATTTTAATAAATTCGCACCTCTCAACATTTGTACGTACATCAGACATCACAGGAATCACAAATATAATACTCAAATACATGTTTAACTGCCAGATACTGAATAAGCACGAATATTCATCAGGTATATTTGTCCTGGGTAAGGATCAAACACGGGACTATGTCGCACAAGACAGGACTACCATCTATTTGTCTTAAGAAACGACATCTCGTTCATAGGAATTTCGTAAGCCTAGCCGGACATGATGTAAACCTCAAACAAAAGTTCTTCTGCATTGGTCATTCTCATCTATTCCTAATGCCAATAACAGTGTGAAAGAGGCTGTGAAATTACTGGGTAATGTGAGATGATGTCTTCAAGTCCCAAGGGTGGCAATGCCCTGGTGATATCTTTGTGATACAACAAGCGTATAGAGGCTGCTGTGATGCTTACTATCACGCAGACTGTACGCTTGTTTGTCGGTCGACCTAGTCTAACAAAAAAAAAACAGCTGTGTAGACTTTTAAAGGATGAGCTGGCGATACGTTAATAATATTTTTGCGATCTCCCGAGCATCTGTAGGCAATAAGACTTATATCTTAGGCAGGACGCATATTTGTTTGTTTACTTTGTTGTATAGAAAAGTGGTTCACTCTATAAATTGATGGGTTGCCCAGTGATCAATATAGATGTCTTTCGCAGTCCGTCCCGGGTCCAAAAAAGCATATAAACCGTTACTCAAGTTAAGAAAACCAGAAAAATAAGATATATTTATTCGAGATAGTATAGCTCAAATACACAGGGCGGGGATGCGCAATAGAATCCACGTCGGGAAAGTTACAAGTCTGTTATTGCCAACACGCTTTCTCATCGCAGCAGTTATGGGTAAGATTCTCCCTTCCTTAGAGAGGCCTTGTTCTAATAAAAAAATATCATTAACTTGTATGTCAATGCCTTGTCAAGAGAGACGACAAATCAGAATTACTGATCATTTTTTTTTGACGAATTTAAGTTGAATTTGCCTTTTTTTTGTTTTTCTTTTATGTTATGAAGTCAGCAAACAGGCATACGGCCCGCTTGATAATAAACGTGATCTCAGCGTGTAGACACTTGTGTCATCACAAAGATATCACTAGTGTATCGCCAACCTTGTGAACTGAAGATACAATATCACATTTACCTAGCAATTTCACTGCCTCTCTCGCCCTTCAAACCGGAACACAGCAATGCTGTTGTTAAAATAAAAGGTAGAAACGTTAATTATGAAATAACAGTTTATTGATATTTTAGGATATTATAATTTGCCGATCGCACTTGAGAGAAAAAATATGGCAGAGAGAGTAGTGAGGGGCACAACATTAATTACAACTAGTAGGGATGGGACATCATTGGTGGCGCTGATGTTCAATTACAACATCCCCCCTTGACAGTAAAATTTAGAAATATTTCAGTTTATTCCGAAAAGTATCGCGAGTTAAAAAAAGTTTAAGGTTAGGTCGCCGGCTAGGTTTTATTTCAGCTTATTTCCATTCAGTTTCCGAAGCAATGTCGATGAACACCGTGCATATTGATAAACTGACCGGGAGGGACAATTACAATAGCTGGAAATTTGCCGTGAAGTCATATTTGGAGCACGAGGAATTGTGGTCATGTGTGGATCCAACCAGAGAGGAAACCGCTGGATAAGAAGAAAAAAACCATTGTGAAAAGCAGAGATGTTTTATTCATTGAAGATTCAAATTCAACTCAAACTATGACACAACACAAGTCTCAAACTGCTTCATTAACGTTGGAAAAAGATGCAAATGACAGGACTTACATTCCAAGCAGCAGTGAATTAACCGATGACAGCATTAATGAACAATGTTATTCTAATGTCACCCTGAGAAGGCGGGTGCCCAATCGTGTACTCTCTGATGATAAGAAATTTTACATAAATATGGCATGTCTGACTGTAAACCTGTCAAGACACCTATAGATCCTCAGGCAAAACTACATTCAACTGGCCAAGAAGAGGCAATATTAAAAAACATTCCTTATCAGGAAATAATTGGATGTCTGTTATATTTATCTCAAGGCACAAGACCAGACATTAACTATGTTGTAAATTACCTAAGTAAATATAATAATAAACCAGAAATGAAACATTGAGTAACATTGAAACGTGTATTGAGATATCTAAAAGGAACTGAAAACATTTGTTTGATGTTTAAGCAAGATGAAGATGAAGATATAGTTCACGCCTACTGTGACGCAGATTGGGCTAATTCTGAAGATGACAGACGCTCCTGTACTGGCTACACTTTTATCTTTCAGGGAGGATCCATGTGTTGGAATTCAAAACGTCAACCCACTGTAGCACTCTCGACGACAGAGGCTGAATACATGTCCTTGTCGGCATGTACACAAGAAGCGATTTGGCTAAAACAGCTACAAGAAGAATTTTGGCCACATCTCAAGCAACGGGCTATAGTTGTTTATTGCGATAATCAAAGTTGCATTAAACTTTCAGGTACTGATGGATATAACTGCAGGACGAAACACATAGACGTCCGGCATCATTTTGTAAGGGACAAAATCAATGAAAAGAAGGTTGAGGTGCGCTATATCAATACTGAAGAGATGGTTGCCGATATCCTGACTAAAGCCACTCCGCAAGCCAAGCTGCACTACCTCAGCTGCAAGATGGGCCTGTGTTCAAGGGAGGATGTTGTAATTGAACATCAGCGCCACCAATGATGTCCCATCCCTACTAGTTGTAATTAATGTTGTGCCCCTCACTACTCTCTCTGCCATATTTTTTCTCTCAAGTGCGATCGGCAAATTATAATATCCTAAAATATCAATAAACTGTTATTTCATAATTAACGTTTCTACCTTTTATTTTAACAACAGTAGGGATGGGACATCATTGGTGGCGCTGATGTTCAATTACAACAAATGCGAACATTGCCATTTGTTGGTAGAGTCAGATACCAATGCAGACGACCTTTGTAAGAGGTCAACCTCTAGAAGAGCCTTTAGCCTTAGAAAAAAACACGGTTTTACTTTGTACGTGTGTAAGAGAAAATATTATTATAACCCGTAGTGACCCATGCGGGGGTAATAGATCGTTTTTCACCGCATCAAATTTATGGAGCGAGAAAACTCTCTTATCTCACGCGGCAAGGCCGACCAAGATGTACGTGAAATTGGCGAATATCGGCGGATATTGTTCTTTGATGTAACACAGCCTAAAGTAAATGGTTTTCAGGATTTACGGGTCCATATGGTTTGTTATTCGGAGCGATATTTTATTCAGCTGTTGCAACCTGCATTTGTCTTCTAACACTTAAGGGAGTGGCATTGTTGGAATAGGTATGTTTAATGGTTTTGGGTAACTTTTGTTTGTTAAACTCCGTTATCTTACTCTGTTTGTGTTGCGTAGTTCTCGATTTATATTATTTTATAATTAGACAAGAGAAAGAATTAGTTAATATTTTTTGCATAACATTATGTAATCAATACGGATCGCCTAGCTGAAGTGGCTGTGGGCAGGGCACGTAGGATAAACCGATGGCAGTTAGGGGAGGAAGGTCCTCGAGTGGCGGCCACGTAATGGAAAGCGCAACGAAGGACGACCCCCTGCCAAATGGACGAACGACCTGGCGAAGGTTTCAGGGAGTCATTGGTTCCAGGCAGCACACAACCGCACAATGTGGCGTAAACTTGGTGAGGCCAAGGTCCAGCAGTGGAACTCTATGGGTCGATATAAATATGTGTAGGGTTAACTAAAACTATGTGGTGGTTAAGTTAGGTTAAAACTGTAATGTACGGGACGAGCGAACGAAGCGAGCATGTGAGAGCGGCCAGCGAGTATTCTGGTACTCAAACATACCATTTGAAATATTTCCTAAGTAAACATTTGCGTAAATTGTGTTCACGTCAAATTATTATTTTTAAAGTAATATGTTTGCAAAATAAAAGTTTGTCAACTGATTAGTATTGTTTGTATTTTTGTGGCATAGAATTAATAACATTAACGTGCAATTTTAAAATATATAAAAGAAGAAACTGACTGACTGACAAGGTAAAAAATATTCAGTACTATATAGCCCCTTATTCAGCAAGGCTATATAACAACACGCTAGGTCCAATAACAACAAGGCATAAATATCAATAGGTTAGTCCTATAACTTAACGCGAGCGTAACCGCGTGATGAAGTGATTAATTTATCACATTGTTTAAACAATTTTGTTATTAATCACAATGGCTGTAACAGATACACTAAAGGGCTGTGAATCTCTTGCGAATGTCAATATATGCGGCATCACGTAGCTTTTGATTGCGGTGACTTATAAGTTTGGATTTTCCGCAACTTTAAGGGATCGTGTGATATGAGAATTTTGTATTAATCTTAATTTGAAATCGTACACTACATATTGCTGAAAAAACTCTTTAGGATGACTAAATTTCGACCGCGATTCCAATCTACTTTTTCAACAATTAACATATACTCTACTACTCACGATAAATCTTATATCTATGAATACATAAATATTTTAATACATAAATTAATAACTTTTACTTTTATAGTGTTTGCTCTATTTGTTAATGAGTAAAATGTTATTTGACAAATAATAATTACTAACTTATTTTTTTATCAAGTTTACAAAATTTGGTGTTTTTGAGAATTTATTGTAGTACTTATTTTAATAACACAATTCTTGATATTAGATTATTTGGTGGAGTTGGCAATAATTGTACCTACATATGGTGTAAAAGATAAAACAAATATGGCGGAACGTCCATCCGAAAACTCAAACTCATAGTGTTTGAAAGCATCCTGTCTTACTACGCCTGCCCTGAATTATATACAAAACTTCCCCTTTCTTAGGGAGGCCTATTATCATCATTAAATTCCCAATGGCTGATATAGGAATAAAGTATCTATGCATTGACCAATACCCAAACATATCATGATCAGTTTTACCTAAAAAATGAACAACAATCAGACTACTATCAGATAATGTATAAGTACATATATTTAAAATTTATCGTGAAGCTAGTACGAGCGGTGTAGAAGCAAAGTTTTATATAAGAAGATTACACTAAAGGAGCCACTTCAAAACAGGTGGCGTCTAGACCAAAATCAGTTTACCTGCAGGCAAGAAAAGGTTTTAGTGTAGAGGCTCCCAAACTGCATTCATCTTAAACTTATCACACTTTTCAAACAGACTTTTTACAAGCAGTTCAATAGGATTGAGATCGACTGAAAAAGCTGTTTACGCAGCATTAGTGAAATTGATGTTCATCTCATATATTGATATCACTCTTTGGTAAGTTGCTTAAAGCACTTGTGATACAGACATCAGGCAACAGACGAGTCACAAATATAATACTTTTTCATACTACTATTCATATACTATACTACGTTTTCATAGGGGAATTACGCGTTGTCAATATCTTCATATATTTATTCGATAATATCGCGTAGGTGGGCGGTTTCATGGTTCAGCAAATTGGTTTTCTTCTTATATCTAGTCTTTCAAGTTAGCTGTATCCTCAAAATTGTAAGTGGGTAACATTTTTTTACTACTATTATATGTAATTCCTTTTGCCCGGCTTTGAGTTATAGGGATACTTTCTACAAGATACGTAAATATATGCCAGTAAGTATGGATTGGGAAACCTTTTTTATGCAAAAAGTAAAGTTGAGAGTGCACGTTGTATATAACGACCTATTTAAAAATATGTACACATATTGTTCATACCATTTAACAAGAAGATATGGGACGGCCTGATAAATCCTGTAAAAATGTTGACCATATTACCATATTTATGTAATAATTGGTGTGTCAGTTTATTGTTATATGGATATTTGTCGTGGGTTCCATTACCACCTATAGCAAATGTTTATATGATGTTATTTGTGTTTGTTCTGGGTCTGGGTGTTAAATATATGTATTTAATTAGTATATTTGTAATTCCTCTGTTGTCTGGCGTACGTAATACAAGTGCTTTAAGCGACTTACCACGGAGTCAGGTCAATGTATGAGATGTTGTGGGAATCTATTTATTTATTTGTTATTTATTTGCTATTTGATTCTGTCAATTTCCTTGTTCTATAACTATATCTTTAATATCTGTTTGAAAGTGTGTGTGTGTTTATGTATATGTATGTATATATATATATTTTTTTTTTTATATATATATATGTGTGTATGTATATGTTTGTATGCTTGTTTGTTGTACTAAATTCACCTTTAACTGGTTGCCTGTAAAAAAATTGCAATTAGCGATAAGGCCGCCTCTTGTACCTACTATTCCATGTTTTGTGATGTTATTGTGTTGTTTTTATTGGTGTAATTTGTGTACAATAAAGAGTATAGCGTTATTATTATATATATTTTTATTATAAAATCTGTAAAGAAAGTTCAGTTTGAAACCTTACCATTAAGTTACAAATTAACACATTAGCCAATTTTTATATTATTCTGTTAGCCAACACAATATAATAGCCAGTATCACCATACTACTATAGAAAAACCATAGACAAAACATGGTTTACCACGCCGCTATTTTTCCAATGTCAGAACAACATAATATTGTAGAATATTATGTTGTTCAAATGGACCGGAAGTTTAGGTACACAATAAAATATTACTAAAATTGTCACTTATGGTCTTTTTATTTTAATCTAAACGTGATATTATTAGCGATGGATCTCAAATTGATCTACAACAGAATAAAAACTAGTTATTGTTATACTGTTACAAAATATACATAGACTTTAAAGAATCTGTCTAGCTGAAATATAATAGTGAAGCTAAAATAAGACACGTAGAAAAAAAAACCAAGAGCATATCAGACTTCATTTAAAACAGTAAGTCTAAAGAACTGTTGTCAAATTGAGTTCCATTCTAACTTTGCTCCAAGTATACTGTGTATAGATCTACTTGAAACAAAAGTAGATGGGTCGGAAACGTTTCAGCCTTCCGTGTTCGGGATAAAAATGACGTCACAAATCTTCGGAGGCCGCACTTAAGTTTGGGTTTCTCGGAACAACCCGTCTCTAATGACGCATACAGCCCTTCCGAGTACATTTTGTACTTTATACTTGTGGAAAATTTACGAAACTTTTTTAAGAGGCAAAGGAAACTTTTTTAATTCATTATTAAAGTTTATAAAATATCTTATAAAAGTAAAATGTCTTTCGTGTCTGTTTGTATGTAAGGTCGCGATAAGGTCAAATCCGGTGGGATTTTAATTGATTTTTCACCATAATTAGGATTTTACTGTCATCTTCAAATAAATGTAGGAGACACCAATAATGATATTGCATGACTTTAGTTTTTACATAAGTAAACGGTTCAGCATTATATGATAACTTCTATTTGTATATATCCATATATATTTACCTATTAAAATAGTTGGTATTCATAGGAATTGCTGCACGCAGCGAAGCACAAAATGGTGGTAACTAAATAAGCAGAATTCGACATTGTTTATACTTAGGCCCAAGCAAAGTTATTAAACTTGCCCCAACTATGTATGCACTCAGGCAAAGTTAGGTGCACCTCGGCGCTTGTTAGGAAGCCTCTACGAGTGTTCTCGGAACCTCAAAGGCTCTTTGGTAACTTTTTTATGTTGTTAGAAGTATGTAAGGGCCGCATAAACTTTTCTACAGAGTTTTGTTTGTGATGATCATTAACACGTGATTTTATATAGATATATCGCACAGGGATTTCTTACTTTACTTAAGTTAATAACTATTAAAAATTATTTTGAAACACTATTTTAAGGTACCGTGAGGTACCAGCAGAGCAGAGTAGGTCCTGCAGGAGGCCAATTGTCCAGGTGTCGTAAGAGGCAACCGAGGTACCAGAATCCAAATATCCATCCGAAACAGTGTAGTTCAAATGCTCATCTCGAGGATGGGTGGCAGCATCCCTGTCATGAAAACTGCGCCCTACGATTGCGAATAAGCTTGCCCAGCGCGAAAATTATGGGCAAAATTCTTCCCCTGTTTGGGAAACCTATGATCCAGTAGTAGACTTTCAATGACTGATAAGATGATGATGATGTATGAATTATTTCTTTTATATTATTGTAGTAAAACTCTTTTTCGAAGTAACACCATTTCTAAAATAAACCAAGATATTTTTTTTTATTTTAGATACGGTCTTACTTTAAAAGGTCGGATGGTGTCTATCTTTAACAATATTTATTCTGCTTTCACGTGTTTCCTGGTAAAATCGTGAAATGTCTTATAAAACAAAAGCAAAAGCGGAATATCTTAAAAAAAGAAAATGAGCCTATTCTGGAATCTCCTAACAGCATTAAATGTTACATAAAGTATTAAACTAGCATAGTAATACATACATACATGACGCCTATCTCCCATCAAGGTAGGCTATGGTCTATGGGCTATGGGTCTCTACTTGCTACGATCTTTAAACACCTTTCTCGCTACTGGCGTTAGTCCTTGCATATACGCTCGGTTATTGCTAATTCTTCTGACGAGGCTCTTCTTGAATACCTCTTCTAGTCTCCTACGTGGTTACGGTGTTCGCCTAGATCGTCCTTTACTTACTCCTTCATTTACTTTGCTCTATATATTTATGCACTGCAGGTGGTGCAGATGTTAGGGATTCTGTCTTGTGCGCCAAAGGTTTATCTCCACCTAGGACAAATATTTTTATGATGATATTTATGTTTGTTCTGTGTCTGGGTGTAAGTAGTACATTTATGATTCCGATATGTGTGATGTCCATTACACAGGTCAAAGTATGAGATGTACTGGGATTCAATTATTTATTTATTTATCTATCATTTCTACAAGTCCAAACCATCTTAACATACTTTTCTGGGTTGTTCTTATTTATATTTTACACTGGCTCGCTATGTTTTCACACTATTTCTCAAACTCACTCACTCTTTAATCTGCTTTAATCTCTTTCAATGCTCTCATTTCAACAGCATTAATTCTACTCGCGTGCTTCTTCTGCCACTTCCGAGTAATATTACAGTAATGCTTATAATATTTGTAATATATAGATATTGTTATAATCCTACTTAAGTTGTTTATTACTCTTTCAAATCGGAACGGGCAAATAGTTCCGATTTGACGCAGAAAAATTTAATGATGTATTGGAGTAAAATATTTGAACCCGACTAAATATTCCTTCGAGATCGATCTGGCTATTTATTATTTTCGAAGAAATCAGGACGATTATTTTGCACCGCTTCAGCTGTCGGTGAGCGACATATACTTCTGCTCCCTTTAACAAGACATCCGCATAATTAGATGTAAATTAAATACTTCACGGACAAAGACGCGGGCGGAAAACAAGCGTATTTACATTATAAACAAAACATATCCATTGTTTAGTTCACAGTTTAGGTGCCTATAGGAACAGGCTAGACCTAGTTTAGGTACCTAAGTATCAAAATGTATTTTAGTTTAAGTTACCTTTTGTTGTTAAATAAAGTTATTATTATAGTTAAAATAAATCTGTAAACTAATTAACAGTAGTGCCGCATTTATAAATAATCAAATGTACACTGCATTAATACATATCGGATATTTCACACACATTCGGTAATTAGTCACGAGGCTGTACAGCGAAATCCTGTTCCTTTAACACAAATGTATGCATAATTATCATTGGGTTAGTTTATCTATACAAATAAATTTAATTGGAAAGCTATAACAAATTTATTGATATATTATATACCAACCCTATCATGAGAAGCTATTAAGGTAGGTGCCGAAACCGACAAATGGCGTATCTACCCCATTCAGAAGCCGGTCCAGAAGTCGAAGAAGGTTCACTGCTATATATAGACCTTAAGAAAGGGGAAAATTAGTCCCCAATTGCTGGGCAGTTGTGGAGGCAAACGCTGTTTTGGGTGGATATACCGCCATCTGTCGGTCCCAGTACCTCAGGCCCCTTTATTGTAAGATAGTTGATGCTCGCGACTTTGTTTGTAAATATAATTATTTACGACATAATAATTTAATTCAAAGTAGAATAGCGTTGGATGGTTCACATTAAATATTACAATAATTCTATATATCCACCTAGCCATTAGAAGTCCACTGCTGAACATAGGCCCCTTCGTATCATTTGTTTAAAGCTATCATGGTGTTTAGTTACCTTACTTTTACATTTACCTTTCTCTTTCTCAAAAAAATCTAACACTGAAAGACTGTTTCAAATTCGGACCATAAGCTACAGAGTTTAGTGCGTTCAATCAAACAATCGTTTCAGCTTTGTAATATTAGTTTGTACTAATATTACATCTGTTTGTTTGAAACGGATTATTCGAGCATAATTTTCATCAATAGTTTTCAGGTTAGTTTATACCTTTGTTCGTAAAATAAATAAATATACAGGCGTGTATGAAAGGACTAAAGCGAGTAAGGGATGCGAAAGTGGTATGCCAAGATTGTTACAAGTGGAGATCTATAGTTTCTGCCTAATCCGACAGGACACGTCATGTATATATATAATACGTATCACACAACATGTTGTATCACAGTGTTTATCCGGGATGAAATTGTAAACTACTGAATTTTATTTTATAAATTTTAGTTTACTGTCTTCTGTTTGATTCAACTTGGAAAATATTAAAAGTTTATATCTTAATTTATGGTCGCAATAGTTTATTTCCTATACTACTAATATAATAAACTCACAGTATCGAGATCAACGGCATACAGTTTAATATATACCCGGAAAAAGATGGCACCGGTCCCTAGTATATATGTATAGATATAAATTCTTTACTGGTTGGTAATCCGTCTTCTCTTGGTTAAGTTTTGGTTGGTTGGCGTGGATGAGCGGGTAAGGAGATAAGGAGATAAAATATAGTTGTGACAACCAGAAACTTAATTGAATAACATCAATTAATATCGTTTTCCTATTTTTTTGTTTATAAGACCATGTCGACAAACAATCATGCAGTCCGCGTGATAGTAAACGTCGCTGCAGCGGATATACGCTCATAACATCACAAGGATATCATTAACGCGTTGCCAACCTCGTAACTTGAAGATGTTATGCCACATTACCCAGTAAATTCACTGCCCCTCTCACCCTTCAGACCGGAACACAGGAATGCGAACAATGCTATTTAGCGGTAGAAATAGGTGAGTGAGGTACCAATGCAGACGACCTTTTGTATGAGGTCTACCACATTAATTAACAGATGCACATAGTTGCATCAATTTGAAAACCGCACCACTAGTTTACTTGTATTTTTTTTGCATTAGTGTCGGCGTTTGTATTGGCTTGGCAAACTGACAAATCGAATTGTGTACACTGCTGAATTCTAGTGTCACATTCATATATCTAGGTAAAATTAGAACTTATCCTCGTGAATTTGCGATCAATGCAAACAAAACATTATTTGCTCCAATAACTCAGACTGAATTCGCTCCACAAATCACGAGTGAAGTCTATAAATTCCAGACATAGCGGCACAAAACGTTCGCGGTCACAGTGCATACAATGCGGCAATCAGATCTCGTTATTGTTGTAAAACTAGCTGTGCCCGCGACTTCGTCCGCGTGGAATAGTTTTTTTGGGTACCATACCTCTTTACCACAATTTTTATGAACTTTGAATGTCATGTTTATTTATATCGAATCAATGGCCCGAAACATTCGTTTCAAGTTTCTAGCTCTAAAAATAGCGATACTTCCTTACAACTTTTCATCCCCCCTCCTGACTTTTACAACCCTTTTTTTTAATTAAAAAGTAGCCTATGTCCTTTCTGAGGGCTTAAAGATTGTCTGTGCCAAATTTCATCAAAATCGATAAAGAGGTTTAAGCGGGAAACCGTAACAGACAGACAGACATACAGAGATACTTTTATATTTATAATATTAGTAGGGATTAAATGAATACTAGGTTTCCATGCGTGAGTCTTGATGAGAACCTCGCTATATATTATATCACATAGTAACTTTTCTGGGGTCAAAAGAGACAGGCATTTTTGAAAAGGTTTAACTACGCTTGCGGCTCGCCTGATGGTAGGCGGTCAACGCAGCATATGGACGTTCATAACACCCTTTTGAAAAACCCTTTGTTATTGCCTCTGATTTGTACCTCACCACTCTTCCTATATTTTTAGCGTACGCGGGCGGATATGCCACTGAAACAGTTGCATACGCGACCATTATGGTTCCATTCAAAAATTCCAGGCTTATAATTGAGTAATAACAATAAACGAATAAACCTTTTCCATAGGTACCGGTAGAATAGAAAAATACTTATCCCTGTACACGGTGTGCTCATAGGTGATTAAGGTACCGGGAATGAATGATGGCGGTATATCCACCTAATATCAATTGTCACAGTTTGTGGCAGGATGGCAGTATTTCTGTCGCGAAGTAACACTTTGCAATTCATACCGCACCTAGCACAGACCCCCAGCACTACAATTATGGGATAATTGGCCATTTCTTGAGGTGACATAGGACGTCCTAACCGCTGGACTGGCTTCTGCAGTAGGTAGGTAGATATTCAGCAATTTGTTGATTTATGTGCCTACTTCATTTGCTTTTTACTGAAGTGTTAGTGTTAAAGAATACGTAGAGTTGAAAAGTATGGAACGTGCTTTATAATATCGGCAAGTCGGTTTTACATCGGTTTGCTTATGTGATAGTCCTGCCTAAATAAATGAATAGCAATTTAAAGTGTACATTATTAAAATCGACATGTTTTGCTATTTACTGGAAAAAGAAATTAATATATTGAGTTTATCTCATTTATTTTCGAAATTCTATGGATTGTAAAAGAAGAAAGGAAACATATCAAATATTCATATATATCATGCTTTTACCGTAACGGATCCCTTTCAAATTCCGGAACGGGAGTTTGACATTGCCATTCATCAAAGGAAGAGAAACGAACTTGTAAATATTTATCTTGTTTCTGTGAAAGGACACATTTGATGAAAAATCAAGGAACGCCGTCGATTATAGCCTATCCGAGAATTATGAGAGTATCCGTCAATGAACCATACGGATAGAACGGGGGTAGAATTTAAGTTCATATTGATTTCAGCAATAAATTAGTTTAATTTACAAAAAATATTGTCGATTAACTATTGAACATTATCTAAGTTCAGTACATTGCTAAAAAGGTCAATCTTTTCTCTTTGTTTAACACTGCTGACAAGTTAAGGCGAATACGTGCACGATGGAATATTATCTTACGATTATACCAATTTTAAAAATTATTTTTCGTACGGAAAACTACATTATCGGAAAGTTGTTTGTTACCATTTCATAAATAAACACCATAAATAATTTTAAGTTCAGTACTTAAAGTTTAGGTCTGACGCTACTTTTGGTCCAAGGAAAGTTCATTCGGGACGAGAAAAAACGCGTAGTGGAAGAAGCATGATTTCAGCTTGACGCCCTTAAAGTAAAAAACCAAGGAATTAAATGTTTATTTCAATAATTGATGCACCTGAGAATTTGGTATATGAATAAATATATTCCATTTGTGTGTCAGCACATATTATTTTAAGATATAACGTTAAATCAAAATCAAATCAAATAAATATTATTTATTGATCTCTCTCTCGGCTCATTATAAGCACGAATCGTCAAAAATAGTAATTAGAACAATTTTAATTCAGAATTATGATGTACAAGATAAAACTATATTCAGAATACTGATAATTCTGATGACCCGACGGGATATGCTGCCTAGTATTTTTGTTTTTAGTTGCCCTTGAATGAATAATTCATTTTTATGGAGCCATATGGTTAATTGTATCTAGTATGTATTTATTCCAAATAAATAATTTTATTGGTTGGTATTCTAAAAACCAAACAGAGGGATAGGACATGGGATACAATTTCTAATCAAAAGTTTCCTCAACAATGTTGTGAAGTCATTGTTCAGTATGTGAAATTAATTTCACAATTCAGAACATAACCGTATCTGTGTGTTCGGAAACTTGAAACTTTGCCGATGAAACTTTAATGAAAGGACAACCTGTCATTCAGTTATCAGAAAAGCTCAATTGTTAAACAAGCTGTTCAAAGTCTACACTGTCTAACATTTCTTAAGACGTATATATCTGTTAGGTGGAGACGAAGATATCTTTATTTTAGCTTCTTTCAGAAGTCTTCGCAGGCAAATATAAAAGTGTCATCGATTAATCAATGATCAACGTTATTTCTATTTACTATTTCGAAGCGACTGTTCTTCTATGAACTTGTCGAATGCTGTTAGAAAATAAAATTAGGAAAATAAATTTAGGGAAATCACATGGCACCAAATTTATCACTTCGATGTTGGAGCCTGATGTTTAAAAAAGTTTTTGATGAACGACGAGGTGAAACAAAAATTCCAAAGTTTGGGTACCTTTAGTATCACTGTATTGATACTAATTTGGTAAGAGGAAATGTCAATAAAATATTTTTACCTTAATTGTCTTTATTAGTTATTTTAATACAGCTAAATCGATTAGCACTCTGTTTTCGGGTCAAATAAATTATATTTTCCACACATATAATAATTTTGTTACACATTATAGTTTGAGTATTTAAGATATTAAAATAATGACAGTCATTATGTATATGAATATATATATAATGACTGATGATATATATATAATATATCTATGTTTACAAAAATATACCTGATTTTCTTAAAAATAGAGTCATACATAATATTAATACCAGAAATAAGTAAAAGCTTGCAGTTCTCATTCCCAGGCTCTAAATTAAAAGTAATTTGTTAAGGAGAAATATTGTAAGATTTTATAATCAAATCTTGAGTTGAATTACAAATATGCCTTTTAATATGAATTACAAATATGCCCCAGTTATGCCCAGTATGCCTTCATGCCTCTAACTAAAAAATTCAAGAATTGCGTAAAAAACAAACTTATTGTTAATGCTTATGAAACTGCTTGGGATTGAATGGAATTGCTCTAACATCTACTACTAAGACAACGGTTTGTTAGTCGACGCCGAAATAAGTTAAAATAATTATATCATTAGACGTTATTGAAACCCTTATCACTATCAGTATTTCTTGCAGGTTTTTTTCTGGTAGCTCGTGTGAAAACCATCAAAATTTTAAGGAAATAAACATTTAAAATACATTGTTATTCTTACAATTAATATCAGGGTCGTATTAGGAGATTGTACCAAAAGAGGATTAGGCTATGTGTTTTACCCATCACAATTCTCAGTATACAGTTCTATTTTCGGGTGGCATTTAATGTTGGTTATTATCAATTCTTGTCTTGACCTTTGTACCTAATAGTCTATACTAATGGATTTTATTGTTTGTTCCCTAGCCTAATCATAGACAAAGATATTTAGATAATACGAATGCGTATACGAGTATGTTTTCCTTTCGTCTATTCATTAATCTCTGGAAATGCTGGCAGTGAGTATCCGGACACAATTTCACATTAATTGTGAAAATGAATGTTTTCTTCCTTTGGTTTTACGGCATTACTCGCAACGACTGAACCGATTTTACAACAAAATTTTTATGTGTTTGTTATTATCAGGAGTTTATCAGGAAAATTTGCTCAAAAATTAAGAAACTTAATTGCTCTGATTAAATATTGAAATATAACCATAGCGCTTTTGGTCACATATTTTTCTCTAAAGCAACATAAGGTGTGTTACTTAACTGTTAAAATGTGCTGTGTGCTGTAGGTATTGTTAAAACCTTTAATTAATCATACCAGCCATTAAAGTCCACTGCTGAACCCAGGTTTCCCTAAGAAAGGGATAATTTTGCCCCTAATTACCGCGCAGGGCAAGCGTGTTGGCAATTGCAGAGCGCAACTTTTTCGACGGGGATGCTGCTGTCCATCCCCGCCCTGTGTATTTGAGCTGCATTGTTTCGAAGTGATATCTTTGTGATGACACGAGTGTTTATAGGCTGCGGTCACATTTACCATTAGGCGGACCGTATGCTTATTTGCTGACTTTTTATCCTAAAAAAAACACATGACCATAAATGATTATATCATAATATTACTTTCATGTCAGATAATATTTAATACATTCTGAAAATTATATCTGCGCATAAATTTATTATTTTTTATTAAAAAAATCAAGTAGCATTCACTTACAATAAATGTACATAAACGTGAAATGTTAAAGATCTACTGCGGAGTTTGGATGTATATACTGTAATTTAGAAGGCAGCCAATGCGATTTGTACATAGTCTAGGGTTTCTTCTATTTCTTTATTTTCATTGTTCTATTTATTTTTTGGTTTGGTATAAGCATTATTGAACGAAGTGTTGTTTAATGGCAGCGCCATCTGGATCCGTCGTTGGCAGCTATGTACATACACATCTATTATTTATACATACTATAAAAGCTAGCAACACCCCGCGATTTAAAACCCCCCTTAAAGCATGATTTTTCATGAAATCTAATGAACAACCGCTATAATGAATTTCATTCAAATAACTTTAAAAACGGCAAATATTCAAAATAACTTTGCACCCCCGTTTTACCCCTTTAGGGGGGTGTGTTATTCAAAATCTTTCCTAGTGCTTAGTCAGTCAGGGAGTCAGTCAATACATTATTGATAAATGTGAAACGGATTTTACGATAATTCTATTTCTTAAAATATTATCAGTGGAGTATATACACTCTCATAAAACACAAAGCTGTGTCCACTTTTTTTCACTCTGAAAGCTAATCTATCCGCCAACGTAATGGGATCATGAACCTTGCGATCGCTGAGAGTGAGAAACACGCCACGATTCAACGCGAGCGAAACCGCAGGCAATGCTTGTCTGTGACAAAAGTATTTCAAGCAATGTAGTGCTTTAAAGAATTCCAAGTAAAATATTATTTTCCTCGCATCCATTTACATAAGGATAAGAATTTCATTTCAGTATGCAAGTGTAGTTCCGTTGGAGTTTTACATTTCCTGAAATATTTTACTCAAGTTAAAATAGTAAAAGAATTTTATTTATTGTATAGGTTTTTTAGCGTTTATCTGCTGGTTGGTTACTTGGCTACTACGAACAGTACAAATTGTTTATGAAATACATTTATTATTATAGATAAACCGGAACCGACTTGTCGGTATAGCCACTGAAACAAGGCAGGCTTAAATGTCACAGTATAGGGATAGGCAGTAAGTAGCATTACCGTCGTTCTGTGACCGCTACTACGCCTAATTATTACGGCATATATAGGACATTTTTCTCTTTCTTGCCTGTGTCCAGCAGATAAATTTTAATGGCTGTTGTGATGACGATGACCACTCAATAATTTTGATGATTGAATCAATAGAAGAATAAGGTTTTTAACTTAGCCACTTCTTGTAAACTAAGATGTTTAACAACAAATAACTTGAGAGTCTTTCATTAATAATTGAAAAAGGGAATGTTTCTAATGTTAGTAAATTTGCTTCTTTCTTCTAATAAAGAAATCCGTTTATAAAAACAGCAAAAGTTTGTAAGAATGCAAAACTACTTAATGTATTTTAATGAAACTTTATAATCAGAGTAATATATAGGCTATAATTTACAAAGTAGGACCGTGGGTTCCATCATCTGTACCAGGTAATGTATGAGTAACTAGGGCACCTGCTCCGACAGAAAGCTGTACATCCATCCGAAACAGTGCAGCTTAAATGCGCTTTGCGTTTGCCACCATACCTGCCCATTGCGGAAATTATGGGAAAAAGTTCCTTTTTCTTTGATTTTGATTTGAATTCAAAAAACGATAGGTGCCGTTTACGCCTTAAACGCCTGTCAAGTTCCATTCGCAAATCCGCTTATCATAGTGTTGTGCTGGAGATACATTTCTCTATTTTTCTCTCACCTTATAACATCAAGTTGTACATCTTAGTCGAAAATTATAACAGTCTAAATTAGCTGTCTCCGCTGTTATTTTTATATCGTGAACGTATTATAACAGCAAAGCCGTGGAGTTCCGTAGAGGAGAATAGTACTTCCCTCTGTACCAGGTGTCGTAAGAGGTGACAAAAGTACCGGATCTGACAGATGGCGGTGTACCCGAAAGAGCGTAGCTTAAATACAAAAGCATGGGGATGGGCAGCAGCGTCCCCGTCTTTTTACCCCAATTACCACCACGCTTGCCTAACGTGGCAATTAGAGGCAAAACTTCTTTTCTTGGATAAGCCAAGGTCCACCAGTGACTTTTAAAGGCTTGATATATAAAACAGCAAGGGAAACTAGTCAGATGAAACTGCGGGCGTTGCTTAACTTGCATGCTACAAACAACTCATTCACTGTTGTATAAAATAATGAAGCTATTTTTTAAAAACATATGCGTGGATGTAGACGAATTGAATATTTTAAATTTATAGTTAAAATTTTCAAAGAAAAATCGACCAAGAAGATGGCATGGATAATATTTATGTGGGACCTTTTTAACAAGTCCTGGAAATGTATCTCAGTAACGTTTTTCATCTCGTCTTATTGGATTGGGAGAAAATTGTATTGCAACTCGATTCACTGGGAATGAAACGGGTATGGAAATTTTCTTGCAACGAAGACAATCAGTGTGGAATAATAGAAAATCCCTTGTAGATTAAAAAGTTATAGATCTAGATGCACTAATATCTTTTATTTACGACTTTCAAAATAAATTTATAATAATAAATTATTTTAATAAATCTGAGTCCCAGATAAGTTGCTTAAATCATTTGTGTTTCGGATATCAAACTAAAAAGAATCTGTATAAGAACGTATACATAAATTAAATTATTTTTTCTGTAAATGCATACGAAAGTATATACGTTAGTTAAAAAAAAATTTGACGTAATGCACCTCTCAACCGGATTATTAGTCACTTGGATATTAAAGTTTTAAATTAATACTCGTATATAGATATATTCATAAAATTTAAAGAATATTTAAAGTAGTTTAATATCAGTGTGCTCGTCGTTGTGTTCCAGTATAAAGGTTGAGATTGAAGTTACTGGGTAATGTGTCGTAATATCTTCAAGTCACAAGGTTGGCAATGCGAGCGTGTATAGGCAGCGGTGAGCGCTTGTTATCACGCGGATCGTATACATATTTGTCGACATACATAACGTAATACTTAGTACTAACAACATGCCTTTTACAATAATTTCAACTTTGTACATAAATATATATTTATCTAATTTCTGTCATAAATATTTGAATCTATTTATTTCTTTGCGTCATTTACACAGAAATGCCTCCATTTCCCATTTCTCATGGCGATATCAGAATATCTGTAATCTGCTTTATATCTGATATATTTCACTGCGGCGTTTAGTATTGCCTTTTTTGTTTCTATATTTTTATGTATTTCTTGAATTTCTGTTGATGCAAAGAGATATATTATCTATCTATTTACAATTATTATGAGAGTTAAAAAATTGTGTTATAGTGTATTATATCATAATCTCTTATTTTATAACATCTGATTTAAAGAAGCAGGCCGCCTTGCGAGGTATTGAATAGGCTCTCTTATAAGTCTGCGGCTAGTTCGCTCGTCTGATTAAACCCACATCAAAGAGGACTGCTGTAGCTTCGATTAGGCACATAGCTTAGATAAGTAAATTTCCCGGCAATATTTTGAAACCATAGACTAAACCATATAATATGAGTCATGGAGAATCTTTACTTTTTCCACGACATCTGCTTTTTAAGTTTAAGTGTAATATTCAGAAATAAATGCAATTATAAAAATTAAGGGGCATAATAAATACCATCGACGTTGTAGGTTTAAAAAAGGATATTTATTTACTGTTGCACAACATGTGTGCATAATTACAAGATTTTATATATATATAAAAGCTAGATTAGAAAGACAGTCAAAAATGTGTTCTTAAATTATGTTGATAGTTTTTTGTCCTAATTTATGGTTGTTTTTATATAATATGCTTTATGTGAAAACCTTTGTATAATAATGGAATAAAATTGTATTTAATAATAAAATCATCACAATATCTCATACGTTGAGTTGGCTTCGAGATAAATCGCTTAAAGTAATTGTGTGTTACTGATATTAGACAAAACAGGGTCACAAATATAAAACAAGTATACATTTAAAATACAAACACAGAACAAACAATAATATATTTTTTTATTACACCAGGTTGACAAACAAAAGTGATAGTCTGCGTGATAGTAAGCGTCACTGTAGTCTATAGACGCTCGTCATATCACAAGTTTATCACTTAGACTACTTAGACTTGAAGATGTTATGTCTCATTGCCCAGTAATTTCACTGCCTCTTGCGCCCTTCAAACTGAAACACTGCAATGCAAACATTGCTATTAAGCGGTAGATATAAGTGAGAGTGAGATACGACTGCAGACAACTTTTATGTGATGTCTACTCTAGATCCACGACATCTGTCATTGAAATTGCTACAGTCTTCACTTTCACACAATACTCAAAGTATTTACTTCGGAAAGTAAATCAGCCTAAAAGTTAATAACATATCCAATACGGATAAGAAGATATTGTACATTTAAATATTGTTTCAGAGGGTTGTAAAATCTGTAGTCCGTACTTAAATTTGTCGTCTAGGCACATGTATATATTTAAACCAAATATTTTAACATGTACGTTGTAAGCCATCTCAACACGCCTGTCGGATCCTACCCGCATCTAAAATTGTACTCGCTACTCGACGCCCGATGACGGTGGATCAATGATATGGAAATTATTTCAATCAGTCAGTCAGTCAGTCAGGACGTTTCGCTAGTCCTTCTAATTTTATAAACGTAGATTTGACACGCTTGACCTATATATTTTCAGAATAGATCTGGATGAAATGACACACAGAATTTTAGAAGTCTGGAAAAACACATAGGCATTCTTTTTATCACGAAAACATGTACCCTTGCCATAGATCTGGCTTTATTTTTCCTGAGAAAAATAGCATAACTTTTTTCACTGTTTAACTGTTAGAGAATGTCATGGACTTCATCTCAGAAGAGTTCCTAAGGTTAGAGATATAAAGTGAAGGTCTAGCGGACAAAGTGGCAGACGGAAAGCTAGTTGATAATAAATCATATTAGTTACATGAATTGTGTTAATATCTGTCTGCGTAACCATTCAAGATTAATGAGACTATGAGACTATTAAATGCAAAAGATCAATCACCCTAAACTTGAAATAGGAGCTTGGTTTAAAGGATTAGTTTCACCCCACAATATAGGTTGCGGGATTATAATGTTATATTACATGGGTTTACAAGCCTTAATTCGGTTGATATCAAGCCACTTTAAAATTAAATACTAAAAACTTTATCGGTGTCTACTCAAGCAACGATATTGGAGCAAAGGCTAAAATACTCGTGATATTTTTGAATTTTACTTTTTTTCTTTATGGAATGACTGTATGATGTCTATGATTTCGTGCAAGTTGGTGTAGTCTATACTTATCTAATTGATTATTTTATTTGAAAATATTCACCTAAAGGTATCTTTATTCTTGTTGCTCTAATCATTTATAATAATAATAAATAAATTCCAACAAAATCTCATACATTGACATGATTCCGTGATAGAGCGCTAGGAATCATAAATATACTACTTAAACACATATATTTAACAGAACAAACATAAAAATCGTCATATAAATATTTGTCCATGGTTGGGATCGAACTCAGGATCTTTGGTGCACAAGACAGGATCACTCCCATCTGCGTTATCAAGCCTGTCATCATCCTTTTAGCCGTGTAATCTATTTGTTACATCGAATGTTAACTATAATTGTCAAGCTGGATAATCCTATTACTTATCCTTGTATGTTTTAAATAAATGTGGTATATTTATTTTCTTATATCTGCTAGTTTTCTTACGTATATATTGTCTTACTCTGTGGATATGCAGAGATGCATTAAACGAGTAAAAAAATCCAACTTGGAGGAAATGTGCCCATTATTAAATGTGTATTGGTTATAATAACAACACTCGCATTTTGAATGTACGTATCATTTATCTAATTATCAGCCGCCGCATCACTAATTAAGTTTCGAATATTAATTCAGTTAACGTTATCTGAAAATCGACTGCTCCATCGCCAACACCGTTACTATGTAGTACATAGTATGTACCGTAGCATATCAAGACAACAATTAAAAGTTGATATTATTATTCAGGGCAATATTAAATTTGCAAAGCCTGAAGATTGTTAATTATGCGATAAGAGGGTGTCTTCTGTGTCAGTCAGGTTTATACAAACACTAGGGCACTATATAAATGGTTCTGACGTGCCATGGTATTGAAGATTTTAATTAGCCACGGGATACCGGTAGGGTAGAATAATACCACTCTGTACCAAGTGCCGTAAGAGGTTACTAAGGTACCGAAACCGATAGAAGGATAGATATACCGATATCTATCCGAAATACCGCACATTAAATACTACACGGTGAAGATGGGCAGCAGCATCTTCGTCTCCAAGTTAAGCCTCGCGATTGCCATTATGCCTGCCCAGCTCGACCAATAGTCTACGACTATGGCTGGCTATTATGAACATTTAAAAAATAAGTATTTGCGTTGTAAATAATTACATGGATATTTAATAAAATAGATTGCATTCAAAATACTTTTACTTCATAGTACGTACGCCAGTTAAATGTTCTCATATATAGTCCAAAACAAAATAATTTCCGAATTATTTAGAGTGTTCTCATTAAATAAACTAGTAATGAATCACAATTTATTTATCCATTGATCTTTAATTGTAGAAGTGATATAGTTTAATTCACTTCACTTACATTATTATCCGATATGTTTCTCATTACTTAGGTATATTCAGATCTGAGAAAATCGCTAACTAATTAGAATTTTTGTTAAAGTAAGAGTTCATAATCACCATATCAGCCATAGAAAGTCCACTTTTGGGCATAAGCCTCCCCAAAATAGGGGGATTTTTGATCATAATCATAAGGGTGGTGTTAATCGCAGAGCAGAGAGAGAACAACTCCGCGATGAGGATGATGCCGCCCATGCTCGCCCTTTAGCATTTAGGTTGTGCTATTTTGGATGGAAATACCGCCATTTGTTGGTTTCGGTACTTTATTCGCCTCTTTCGATACCTAATACAGAGAGAGGTACTGTTCTACTCTGCTAACTCTTTCACAAGTGGAGAAAATATAAAAAAATAATAAAAAAGCTCGAAGTTTACATCCTTACTAATATTATAAATGCGAAAGTTTATGAGCTATTTTTAGGACTTAGGTACTGAACGAGAAGGCGAGGTCGCTCGTAAGTGAGCTACCCTGTAGCGTACCCTGAGTGTGCCTGCGCTGTGAACTGCTCTACGAATGATGTGAGTGTGAAGTGTAGGCTGCTTTTTCTCCTAAGAACATGTTCCCATGGTATGGATCTGGCTTTTTACTTTTCTATATAGAATCGGAAAGACACGTATGGGAAAGGTTTAGGTAGGAGGCAGAAGTTAGCCGACATACGACACACAAAATTGTTGTAAAGGAATAAAGAATATGATTCCGAAGTTCAAAGTCAAAACATTTAATTCAGTCCTTAAGGAATTCATCCTGGAAAAAAATTATATGAAAATATACTTTTGATCTTATTTCCATACACAAATTAGGTTATCATGTCAGAAGTGTTAAACTTGTGTAGCCTGATTAATAAACATAGGAAAATTATTATTATAATGAATAAAGATACCAACCTAATTTGTAATTTTCCCTCACACATTAAATTTATTCAGGTGTTCTAGAAATTCAAATCACTAGTTAACGTTGAGATTCTTTATAGAGTCTATGTTATACTTGGAATAAACAGTATTTTTCTCTTTTATAGAAGTGTTTAAACTTGTAAGTGTTTAAACTAGTATAACGGCAGTTATAGGCGAATTCCCCCCCTTCAGGAGAGCCTATGGACAGCAGTAGAAGTTTAACGGCTGCTATGATGATGATCATGTATTGATAGTAAGCTAAGCTATCCAAAGTATATTAAATATATTTAACTATCCAAAGTATGTTAAAATATAATTTTAATTAATAATAAAATATACCTAATTCGTTATGTTGACTTATGTTATTTTCAACTAATTGGGGGTTTTTATATTTTTGTTAACTTAGGAGAGTAGTTATAATCTTATTGGATTGTTAGATCAATACTATTTTATACAGAAAGATTCATATATTTCATGATCGCAGTTTAATTAACTTTATATATAAAAAAGAATACTTACTATTAAAGAGGAAATAAAAATAATGTAATAAAGTAATATATATACAAGTAAAAGTTTCAGTGGCACAAATAGATCTAATAAAAAAAGCTAACATTTTTTATAAAGTTTAGGAGTTTAGTTAACGACTTTAACTAATAAAAATTGTCATGCAGAAAGTCTAAGCCCTAGGATCGATATATGAGGTCAAAAATGACCATTTATGAAACCAATTAAAGTTCTTGCGAGACACAATACATAGAGAAACTAAGCAGACTAAGTAGTGTGTTAAAGTCGAAAAGATGTGATTTAAAATCTTGTTGTTTGAAAACACTTTTTTAAAATAATCATTTGAGTCAAATGTTATTGAAATGTAGTTAATTACGAACTGGAAATAAATTTAATTATATTCAAAATAGAGTTTTATTTTTAATTTATAAAAAATCCTGTTGGGAAAAGTTTATGGAAATACATATCGCTAGGTAGAATTTAATAATATAACTAAAAAGTACTTAGATAGTCAATTTTGTATTAGTAATTTGTTGCAAATTTTCCGAAATGAAACCACTGGACGCCGCAGGACAAAGCTGCATTCCAAAAATCTTACTCATAACCTTTCAGACCTATGTCCAGCAGTAGACCTCTTACATCTAGACTAGTAAATATTTAGTGTTATGAAAATTAGTAATTCACGTTAATTTATTCGGTGGTATAGTCATTAACAGCTGAAACAATTTGCAGGAAATTAATACTCTATAGTATTGTACATCCTCCTCTACTAGATGTCGTAAAAGGCGACTTAAGTGCCAGAACCGACAGATGGCTCCATCCGAAACTGTGCATCTCCGTCGCGAAAACTACGCTCTGTGATTGCCAATATGGATGGTATAATTATGATCAATACTCTGAAGACTTAAAACTTAGACATTAAATCCCAAAGTTATAGCTGTTATAAAAATATGTGTGGTAATGTGGGCGAGTTTATTAGAGAATGCACCCTGTGTAAAGCTGACGAAGCGGCCTTAGATGTTATAGCGGTGCTTGCTTGTACCCGAACACACGGGTAAAATTGAAGGCAACATGCCGGCTCAAGGAACGTTATTATTTATTTAGGTTCTCCAGCGTTTGATAATATTAATGCAGTAGTACACTTTATAATACTATCTCTATCTAAATAAATGTAACAAACATTAAAGAAGAACACAGCATGCAAAAATAAAAAAAAGAAATAAAACATATTAATTAATACATAAAACTTAACTAAACTAAGACGAGAGTAACATTAACGAGAGTAAAATTATTTAACTGAGTCAACTATGAGTCAAGTTCGATTTCAGCCTGGCGAACGAATTCACATGAACGTCGACCAAATCACTAAATTCGTTAAGCAATTTACTTAACCTTGCAATAGGGGAGTTAGCACCTAAAGCTGATCTACGCAAGGGAGGGCAAAGTGGAGTGATAGAAGGGCGAGAAATTCTAACTGAAACTCGTAGCCTGATTTTTTTAAGTAAGGGAGAGCAATCGATAGTGGCTGAATGTCTTAAACAGGATAGATAAGTATAACAAAATATTTATTTGGCATGTCGTTAAGATATTGAGCGGGCTGAATTGAAATGATTCTTTATCTAGTCTCAGATTTCAGGCGAGATTTAAATCTGTATCTTGCCTTTTAGGGGACTTTAGAAGACACGTCAGTTTTAGCTAGTGTTATTTTCGTGCTAGAATCTCTCTCATGCTGTTAGGTTTTAGGTGGTAGGTGCAGGTTAGGTTTGATTAATGGCAATAATGTGTAAAATTCGTCCTTTCTTGGGACGGCCTTGTCCGACAGTGGACTTCTAATGGCTGATATGATCATGACACTATTTTAAGTGAGCCTGTTTTCATCTTTGGGCTCCAAAACCTGTCTCTATTGTCTACATCTGATATAATAATGAGGTACTATTATTTGTACTTTCTTCATCTTTCATATTCTGGCGATGTCCCTTACTTTGTAGGACTTTATTAATCTTAGTGTTTTATGAATTGATCAAAGTAATTTATGCCAATGTCCCTATTGAATATCCTGCGTAGCTGTGTGTGGGCATTGTTTGTCGTCAGTGGCCCGGTCAGGCGACACGACACGAGCACTCTCGACGGCAAACAAAGAGCCACTTTCGACGTGGCTCGAAATTTAGACAGTTTTGCACTGGGGTTCGGGCGCAGTATATTTTTAACGACAACTTGGCTTTTGATTGTGTTGCTGTGTTCGCAAACGTGACTCCAGTTTGTTAAAACAACATCTTTTCAGGTTCCTCGGTAAAAACTTTATGTGTCACCTATTCCTTTTGATTCCTTTGGGCAATGATCAATGTAAAGGAAGGATTTAATATCCTAAAACGCACTCCGTAACACAGGTAAAGGCAGAATAAGGCAGGCGTATATTTGGATAATTGATCAGTAACGTAGCAAATATTAACTGCTTAAATGATCATTAAAAAGGATTTGAAATATAGTTTGTTGATGGACTTGAAAGTAAGTAGAAGTCACTTTTGCACACAAATCATTGCATCTCAGGCAATGATTGTGATGCAATGTTGTGAATTTATTGTGAACGGGTCTAAACGCCCCGGGTGCATTTCACCTAAAAGAAGAACGGTGAGACAAAATTGTAAGTTTACCACCTCCATACAGGATAGTCTGGTTGCCCTTGCGGTGCCTTGCCTTGCCTGGTTGTCCAAGAGGAAGAAGTCCAGCACACTAGAAGTCTCCCTCATGCACGGTTAAGCGGATTAGAACTGCCCGAGGAAAACGACCCGCAGGCCAAATCTCCTCGGCGCTTCAGCAAAGAGCGGGCACATGGGTATGTAGTCCCTTCCTCTCTCAATAAGAGGAAGGAAATAATATGCGTATCACGAAGGGAATGAAGGAGTTCTGAAAAGACCATCTGAAGTTTGGCTTCCCGAATTTCCTTCGTTGAAACACGGACTCCGGTCTTGTGCCGGGAAATACGATACTTACGATTGACAGATATGCTTTACTTCAGGGTGATCACGATTACGATCCTCTATGGTGTGCCCTGAAAAGAGTCCAGTACTTGCGGACACCGTATAGTGCGTCTTAACGGTGCACCTCTTTGACTTGTACCCCGGTTTCCCGCAGCGGAAGCACTATCAGGCGCAATGGCCAGAGCTCGGGTGCAGTTACTGAAACTGAGCTCTAGTTTTAACGCGTCCTCTTCATAAGGCATGTAGATATGTTGGTAGAGGACCTCTCTGTCTCCCCGTGGAGCAACCTGGAAATGACTACAAGACAATACGGCAATATGTTTATATCATGTTGGTTAAAATAGTGGTAAGCCGACATGATCCTCATATGTTATCAAGGATATAAAATGTAGGATCACAACTAAAATTAAAAAAAAAATATGCAACTAATAGAGAATTCCTTATATCTAGAAATCTAACTGTCGATTGCCTCTAATTTGTGTTGAGCCTCAAGATTAAGAGAGAGAGATCTTAAAATAAGTAAACACGCCTGGCGTTGAAGGCGTCCTTAGGCTATGGTAACCGCTTACGTTTGCTTGTTTGCCATATTCGTCGTGTAAAATACTTATGTATAATTAAAACTGATGATAAATGTAGTAAGCGAGGCTGATATCGGCAATGAATTGAAACAGCAAAATTTGATTAGAAAATAGGAAAAAGTCTGTTTAAAATTCCCGCAATAAATAATACTCAGCCAGTCTCCTTGTATTTGCTAATTATTGTATTACTCTAACGAAGTTGTCGTTTTAAGCTCAATGACTGTTTTAATTGACATAGAGCCTCTTGTACGTCGGCTTTGAGCACGCAACTTTAGAGCCAGATCCTATTAATTAAATTAACAGCTACAGAGCGGCTGGGAAGTCGTGGCTGCGGGCTTAGGTTTCAGTTACGTAATTAGCTAAGTTACAAGATTTCATGAAGCACTGGGACAACTTGATTAAACCTTTTTATAATGTCGCATTTATTCATTCAATTGTTTGTTTTGGAAACGAATTAATTGCATTTGCAGACCATTTAAAAAAGTTATATCTTTTACATCAATATGGCGGTACATTTTTTTCTAAGCCACCAAATAGTCAGTACACATTAGTTGTCAAACATTGATTTACAAAGAGGAAAACTTTAACTGCCTTTCCCTTATGCACTTGTATTATTATATTTTAAACACTTAGTTTCACCCGTTCTACGAAGCTACGTTCTGGGCATGTCATTACGTTTAATTAACATAGTAATTAAAAACCAATTGGCCCAGTCAATTGGCTACCGGTCCTTTTTCCAGTCCATGAATTTGGCGTGGCCTATTTCATCTTGTTTATTTGTGTTGTCTTTTATTATTTTCGGTAATGATTCCTGATTAAAAAATAAAAATAACGCAATCTTTTTAGTTCAAAAAGAATACTAAGAAAAATTAACTCGGTAGCATAATGATAGAGTGCAGTCCCCGGAAAGGGAAAGATAAAGGTTAGAGTCCCGCTTGAAACCGGAAAAAAATTGTTAATTTTCATTTATTGTAATTCATAAAACCAATAAAATTAATAGTATTTTGTTAAACAAATCTATTGCATTTGAATTAACATGGATTTAAAAACAAAAGCTTTCCGTATTATTTATTTATTCTTTAATTAATATTTCAGACTAGCAATGCCCGCGACTTCGGGTGACTATAGTGACTTTAAGGGTATATTTATTTATTTTAAAACCGATTCTGAATTATTTGAAAATATAATATAGCGTGTAAATTATATTTTATCACGACAAATAGACTATCCAACATTAAAATAATTTTTCAAATCGGACCTTGAGATTAGCAAGTTCAAACAAACAAACTCTTCAGCTTTATAATATTAGTATAGATTTTGTTTATAAATCTATGCTATGTTTCTAAAAAAATTGTTAGACTATCCCAGTCTATTTTTCATTTCTAGTTTCAGTATTGAGATGGAACAATATCAAGAAATATTATTTTGTTTAATTATAATGTGAACTTAAACCTATTTACTTTTAAGATTAGATACAGGAAAAGTAGTTATATTCAACCTGATCAAATAACTGTAACTTTTGCATCGAAACCCACGTCTAAGAGCAAGTTTACTAGATATGGGTTCGAAAGCATTTTTTCCTTGTTCCAAACCATATTAGGTCTAATCAAGAAGCACTCCAAAAATATTCAACTTTGAGTACAAGAAACTTTTGACAATATGGCAAACTAGTGAACTTCCGCAGCCCTTCCGCGGTGGAAAGAGCTGCCGACTCGGGATTACGGCCCTTTATCAATAATGTAAATAAAGCGTCCCTTTTAAGTTATGTGCAAACTAAAAAGGGTTATCATTCGCATAATAAACATATTTTTTAATTATACTATTAGATATTTTGTCTGTGTCTTAACATGTGAGGGAGGTTACGATCCACAATAGAAAGGAGGTGTTGAATATCTGTATGACAATTATGGCTTTCCTATATAGTACATATTATCATTTATCTATATAATAAAGGAGAAGCTGGTTGACTGACTGATATATTAACGCAAGGCTATAAAGGTTAGAAACTAGATTTTTGCACAGCGGTTCATTTTATGGTAGAGGAACAAATGGGGATGCAAGGTTAGTACGGCACTTTGCTGATATGTTTTTGAAGTAATTCGAATGAACGTCAGCATAAAGATTCCTCATTGAAAGTCATGAGGGAAGTGTAAAACATTTCACTGATTCTAGGTTTGTTCTAAAACTTAAAGCGGATAAATTCGCGGATCACTGCTAGTCAAATCTAAACAAAACCATTATTTATTTATTTTATCCCTACTTATATAATATTATAAATGCGACAGTAACTCTGTTTGTCTGTATTTTATGCTTTCCCGCTTAAAACTCTCTACCGATTTTGATGAAATGTGGCACAGACAATCTTTAGACCCTTAGAAAGAACATAGGCAATTTTTTAATTCTAAATAAGGTTTGTAAGGAGTCGAAAGGGGGGATGAAAAATTGTTTGGAAGTATCGCTATTTTTAGAGCTAGAAACTTCAAACATATTTTTCGATATAAGGTAAAAAGGTATGGTACCCAAAATAACTATTTCACGCGGACGAAGTCGCGGGAACAGCTTATCATAGTTATTCTAAATCATATCAGCCGCAGAATGTCCTCAGCTGAACATACGCCTACCCAAGAAACTTGCTTACAATTACCGTACCAAGCTGGCAGGCCACTCGAGGTAGGCCTTTTTTAAAGGTGTTCAGCATTGGTACCTCAGTTTCACCTAGTTCTGCCTCCAAATAACATTGTGTTTGAAGGAAGAGGCATTGAAATTACTAGGTAATGAAACATAACATCTTCCAGTCACAAGTCTGGTAACACATTAGTTATATAACACGAGCGTCTACAGGCTCCGATAACGCTTATTATCACGCGGGAGAACACGGACTGTTGCATAGAATAGAATTTAATTAATCATTATTGTCTTGTAGCATCATTAAATATATTATAGCCAAATACTACGCGTACGAAATCGTGGGCACAGATACCCTTTACATGTATTTTATTATAAAGAATTATTAATGAAGAGAGTACGTGTTAGCTTACAGTCAATTGAGTTTGGAGGGGGCGCTGTGATTAACAAGCTGGTCTCGCGATCATCGTTCAGTAACTTACTCTACTGTATTGAGATGGGTGATCTAAAACAGATAATAATAATTTCCCATTTCATCTCATACATTGACCTGACTTCGTGGTAAGTCGCTTAGAGCTTGCGTTACGGTCGCCAAACAACAGATAAATCACAAATATACTACTTAAATACATATATTCAACACTTAGATACATAACACACATTAATATCATTACATAAATTTTTGCTTTGGGTAGGAATCGAACCCACAAGATAGGATCACTACCATCTGCGCCATTGGACCCGTCATAGAATATTCTACGATATTCTGTTATTATTAGATATTCCTTCCGTATCGCATAGGAACATAGCGATGCGAACTCTGCGATTTGGCGGTAGATATCGGTGAGAGTGAGGTACCAATTCAGATGATCTTTGTATGCGGTCTACCTCATGTAAATGGCTCACCTATCGATTACAGTGCGGTGCCACTTCCTAAATGGTATCCGGTGCCTTAGCTTTGCACCGCTCCAGGGCTGGAATTTGTAATTAAGTATGATATAGAAGAAATCTAGTGTCCACATGTTCTAGAATATCTACTTATATCAGTAGGTCCTACAGAGAATACTTGGAAGCAACTTCACACTGTTCTGTGATCATATAATAATACAAAGGAGTTTATTTTCACCTGCTGATCACTATGATTTTATGTGATATAGCCGTCTTGGAACTAGAGAATTCCGTAGGCTATTTTTTATCCCAAAATGTACGCATCCCGAGAGATAGTTTGTAGTGTATTTTTGTAGTGTAAGAATTATAATGTCTTTGTTATACGGTAGTTTAAGGTGAAAAAACGATATTTGCTATTCTTTTTCCTGGAAAACCTTACGGTTTTCTTAATTAAGGTATTTTCCTAAAGCAAGAGATGATGCGATTGTTTGCATAGCATAATCTCCACGCGAATGTGGTCACTGTTAAATGCCAGCGGCTTAATATGGTGCTGCCGTTTACATTAGCAAGCACTACTTGTTTAATGCTCCTGTTTATTACGTTTTTAAAGGCCATTACTTTTATGCCTAAGCATTCACAACAATCGTTATTTGGCTTTAATTCCAGCTTTAATGTTTGCGTACCGTCTAAGTGCATATTATAATAACAACTTAAATGAGCATAGACAATTACTGGTTAAATTAAAACAGAAAGTCATACTTTTTGGTGTATCGCCATAAATAATTTTTTGAAGCGTTAAAACTTTCAATGTATTGAAATCTAATTAATAATGAATGTTGTAAAAATTCCATCCATTGCCATCTGTTAATATAAATACTAACATCGATAAAATGTTTTACAATTTTTAATGTTTAAAAGCAGATTAATTTTTTTAGCCACCCTTTTGTTGCTCGTGTGAGAAATGTTACAGTAATAGCTTTCCTTTGTTGCTGATATGCTATTGTGGATACATGTCAATATCAACGGACCTTATGTTAATGGCAGTATTTTATTATAAAGTAAGCTATTGTTCATACAGCTTTTGTTAAAATATATTTAAATATTTTTTTTAATTTACATATTTTTTTACTGCAGTATATTGATTTTATCGCTCGGTTAATATTAAAAATAGCCAATGTTAAGAATCTGGTTTCATATTCACATAATAATATAGATAAATGTGTGTTTGTCGTGTTTTCGTGTCTTAGTCCGAAAACCGATTGTGATGAAATCTTTTGGATAACTCAAAACTTTTGAAAGCAAAAAAACCCGTATTCACGTGATGCTATATAAAATAAATTGCGAGTGTAAAGCGAGATAAATATATTTTTGTACACAAATAAATATTTCTTTGATATGCGTGACTCATTGTGCAAAGTGTTTGTGACATAAGGGTAAGGTATCATTAAAATATGTAATCGAACTATATATCTTAGCGCTAGCCTTTGATAAGTAGAGTGTATATAATAATCCATAAAGTACCTATATTGATATTATTATAATATCTTATTTTTCTGATTTTATGAACAAGAAATAACAACAGCAGCCACAAGCTAAAACAAAACACAAGCGACGTTTAATGTTTGTTTTCCCCGGGAAAAACAGTTTCTCTGACACAAATGGTGAACAGAATCTAAAAGAAAAATATAAATTCAGGTAACTCGATATCCGAGTACTGTTGATATTTTCTAAAAGAGGTCAAGATTCAACCAGTTGTTGTTGAAATGAAATTACTCGTATTTTTCGAATATGTTTCATTTCAAAAAATTATTTTCTTTACCTACTTATAAAAATGAGTGTGTTCTGAATCCAACTGTTTATTTTTGTATGTATGTCACTAGATTGCTAAGGATATTGTTTACCGATTTTAAAAGTTTTTTTTTGATTATGTATAACTTGACGTATGATCATCTTGACTTTAGTCAGGATGACTTGGCGCAACGGAACCATCTTATCTATGATGAGGGAGTCTGATCATACGGGCACTTTTGATGGACTCGATGGCGCAGATGGTAGTGATCCTGCGTTATACGCTAAAGGTCGTACATAAGATCCCGATCCAGGACATATTATGATATTTATAGATGATATTTATGTTTGTTCTGAGTCTGGGTGTTGAATATATGTCATTACCATCATCTTCATCATCATATCATCCACAAGACATCTACTGCTGGATGGGGACATAGGCTCCCCTAAGTAATCTTCAATAGGACTGGTTGTATGCGGCCTGTATCCAGCGCGATCCTGCGGTTTCGGATAGATCGTCTATCCATCTAGTGGGTGTTCACCCGCGCAGCATAGGGTATCCGCCCTAAGCCGCACTCGCCAATACGTGGTCTCCATTCCAGAACCTTATCACTCTACGAAGAGCCACTTCAACTTACTATTCTTCCGGGCTATATTTTTGTTGTATTATGGATCTCCTGATACCTGATTCAATCGCGCAAATAGATTTAGAACATTACCCTCTTCATAGCTCATTGAGTTTTAAAACCAATGGTAAGAGACCAAGTATCGCTGCCATATCATTGCTGGTAACATACATTGTTCGAAGACTTTCGGTTTAAGTGTAAGTTGGACCAGAATATGTTTCACAGTTAAACTGAATTCAATTTGATTCAAGTCTGAATTCAACTGTTCAAATTGAACAAAAAAGAAAAATAGATCTATTCCACGGATTATCCCATGGGATAGATCTGTCTTCTTATTTTCTCTATGGAATCCGCAATATTTTTTTCTCGGAATGGGTAAAAGTGATCGAAAGTGAAAGTGATAACAAATCTTTGTTGTGTATGTATGTTGTAAAATTGCTACTTGTTCACAACAATAATTTATTTAATTATTTATTTCAAAATGTTTATTCCTATAATGATTTATTAATGTTAAGCTTTTGGTTTAAATTAAATATATTCATTCATAATATTATCGTAATCCTATTTACGCAACGGACAGTTCCATCTGTCCATTTCTGTGTGCTCTCCATAGATATTATAGCCATTTTATTCAGATATCTGCCTTATCGTGTAATATAAATATTTTTTCTTTTGTATAAAAATTTATATATTATTATTTATTTTCTGTATTTACGTATATAAAAACTTATTATTAAATAAAATATGAATACATATTATTCATACAAACAAATTTATATATAAATTTGGGGCACCCTATGGTTGGAATTGTATCCCTGAGTAGAGATTTTATGAAGATAAAACTTATTTATTTAAATATTATATATAACACATATTTTATTTAGGTAGAAAGGCCTAATCAGACATGTATGTTAATATTTCCTTAATCCGACATTAATAATGATTTCATTGCTTCCGTCATAATTATAATAAGTTATGTCGAATCTTCCGCAGGAAGCAGGTATAAAAGGAGTGAAGAGGACCTTAAATCTTAATTAAGTAAGATATGAATTATAAATTTTATATACCGTCTAAATAGCTAATAGAACAATCTAATGCGAAATTATTTAATACCTTTTAAGTGACCATATAGAAAGGGACCTTCTTTACCGCTGAATGTATATAATATTATTTCACTTTTTATGTGTTAATATATTCTAGCGTTTAATTGTATTATATTATTTGATACTAATTTCCCTCCTGTGACATTTTTTTGTATCCTCGTTGCCCCCGTGCAAAGCCGGGGCGGGTCGCTAGTTAGCTATATAAAAGTTAACTTGTAAATGTTAAAACCGAAAAAAGTGTGAAGTAAACGGTAAACTGAATAGTAATGTCGATTATGCTATCTAAAAACATTGATTAGTTTCAAGCCAGTTTTGTCTCTCGTTAATGCAGCCCATTTTCCTCTCGGAGCTAACCAAAACCGACGTTCATTAGTTCTAGTTGGTGCTCCCGGCATTTTAAAGATACGTAACATTGGCTTTATGTATTTGTTTTGGACTGAACTCGTGACCAAATTACTTGTTCCAGGTTAAAATGTTTGTACACAGATATACGTTATAGGGTCTATTTTAAATAACTTACTTTACTTTAATTAGAATTGAGAAAGTGTTTGGTTGTAGACGCAGCATATTCAACAAGAAACTTATAGCTAAAAAATTACTAAGGCTGCTTTTCTTGGGTGATATAGTATAACATCACGAGTTTTTGATGTATTTATCAAAATTGCAAATGTGAGGTTAGTTATCTTTATATATATATATATATATAAATACATGTCACGGTGTTTAATTTCTAATCCGGGATTAATTTCTAATGTACTGAACAGATTTTAATAATTCTTTGCTTACTATGTACAGTTTGATACAAATTAGGATATAGGATAGTTTATATCTCAGTGTGTGGTCACAATATTGTATTTATAAAAAAATATGATATATAGTTAAGACAGGACAACGTGGGGTTGTGCAGCATCCCCGTTACGAAAGTTACGCTCTGCCGATTGCCGAAACGCTTGCACAGCGCGGCAATGATTGGTAAAATCCCCTATTGGGGAGGCTTATGCCCAGCAGTGGACGTGCTGTGGCTGAAATGATGATGATAATAATCGTTGCCATGACGACCGTACATGTTTTAAATAGGTATCTTATACATTATCACATACTATAATCTCTCTGCTAAAAGCCATCCAAATCCATTCTACGAACTCAGAATAGTGTACATACGCATAGCTAAGTTATACAGAAACATTTTTTTACCTCATTAGTATAAACATGAACAAACAATTTATATGGACCTCTCCAATTTCCAATTTATGATATTATGTTTATATTGTTTCATTATCATCATCATATCAGCTATAAGACGTCCACTGCTGGATATTGGCCTCCCCAAGTAATTGGGGATAATTGCCACGCTGGGCAGGCGTGGTAGCAATCGCAGGGCGCGACTTTGCGAAGAGGATGCTGCTGTACATCCCCGTTCTTTATATTTGAGCCACGCTTGTACGATGGGTATACCGCCATTTATCGGTTCCAGTACCACTTTCGACACCTGGCACATAGGAAGATACTATTCTACTGCCGGTACCCCCTGCCATTATTGAACACTTAAATTTACATTTAAAATATAAGATCCGCTTGATTTTATATTTTAAATAGTACAATTTATTCCTTGGAGCGATCTCTTCCAGGCAACCTGTGGATGTATATATGAATAAATTTTACGAAGGGGTCAACATAATTTTTAATAAAATCCGGAAAGAATGATCAGTATAGATTTGTCTTGTTTGTTGTTACTTAGGAAATCAGCATGATTTTCTAAATAACAACAAACCAGGAACCAGCAATCAACAATCAGGAATCAATCGTTACGTAGTAAAAGATAATCAGTATGATTTTCTAAGTAGCATAATTCACACGCGAACGTAGCTTTGTGCAATAGCTTGTCTGTAAAAGTTACTATTTGTAATTATAATTTTTTTTTACAAAATGCATATAAAAGTATATGAGGTAAAAAATAAAAATTTTAGAAATGTCTGTCTGTCTATTCGGAATAATCTCTGTAATAGTTGGACCGATTTTCCACATAGCTGATATTATAAAGCGTATTTATTATTATTTTACTACTACTTTTATTTAAAACTTTTATTTTAAAATTAGACCCACGAGAACAGGACTTACGCAGAAGAAACCCCGGGACGCTACTTGTATCAAATAAAAAGCAATACTATCCATAAGTGGAGTCGATACATAGCTAATAAATTTACGAGAATTCCATGAGAAAAGGATATATCCGGAAGCCCGCATCATTAATTTATTAAAGCAAGTAAGTATTGCATGTTGAATATAAAATTGGGATATGTATATTATATGGTGTCGTGAATTTACCTTGATATAGCGCAGGCTCTGATTTTATGGGCCATAGGAGTTTTATTATGGTGCCACACTTGGCAATACTTTGTTGAAAGTATTTCTATCATACTTAAACTTTGTATTGTGCGGTGCGACGCTTTGAGTTAGCGTTTGATTCCGATATACATAAAAGTCTGTGACATCTCGTGTTTACGTAATGAAATAAAATTACTACAGAAGAAAACAACTATGTAATTTAATCATTAATATCATCATATCAGCCATAGGACGTCCACTGCTGGACATAGGCCTCCCCAAGTAGTAACTAAGAGGATCGGTTGTATGCGACCTGTGTTCAGCGTGATCCTGCGGTTTTAGTCAGATCGTCTGTCCATTTTGCGGGTGGACGCCCTACGCTGCGCTTGCCAACACGTAATTTCTAAATTTTAATGCAAATTAATAGATTAGGATAAATTAAATATGATTTTTTAATAACAATAAATTTATTAAAATAAAATAGCTGACCCGATAGACATCATCAAAACAGCCGCGCTGAGTAAATGTGTTGGCAATCGCAGAGCGCAACTCTCGCAACTGGAATGCTGCTGCCTCGCCCGCCCTATGCATTTGAGCTGCACTGTTTCGAATGGATAAACCGCCATCTGTCGGTTCTGATTAGACGCCTTTTACGGCACATGGTACAAGGGGAGGCCCTGTACTTTTCTCCTCTGCCGGTACCTCACGGCTGACATCGTTCTGTCTTAACAAAATACAAGCGTTTACTTCGGTCTTATTTTAAATAATTTGGGGAGACTTCTGTCCAGCCAAAAACGTTCTACGGCTAATGAAATGTTGGCGATGTAAATGACAAAGACAAATGAATATATGCAAATCATAGGCCAACACAATTAAAACAAACATTTATAATAAAAATACGGAATGTTTGTTTACATACAATACACACGTAATTGTGTATTCGATTGCATGGTTGACTGACGCATAATTCGTTCATCATTCGTTTTGGATTGATATTTTTATTGGGTACACGAATTTTGTTTTGGTTCGTAGTAGTACTTTAGTCTTGTAGTGTTAGTTATATCATCATCATATCTGTCACAAGACGTCCACTGCTGGACATAGGCCTCCCCAAGTAATCTCCAATAGGTTGTATGCTCTCTGTGTACAGCGCGATCCTGCGGTTTTAGTCAGATCGTCTGTCCATCTTGCGGGTGGACGCCCTACGCTGCGCTTGCCAACACGTAATTTCTATTCCAGAACCTTACGACTCCATCGACCATCGGTTATTTAGATATAGATTTCTTACACCCTTAAGCCAAATATGTGAAGCGGGATTAAATAGAAGCAATCTTCCGCAAGTCTACTTCAACCTGACGTATGCTGACTATAAATCCGCTAACGGAGCTCTCATCGTTATTTGATGTTGAGCCATATTGTTCGGAGGTCTAAATTGCGTCGGTAAATTCCGCCTAAACGGTTTTTTATTCGCGCCCATTTTTCTGCAAGTCACTTAATCTTCTTAAAGTAGGCACGATATTTCATCAAACGCACCAATCAGGCTTGTTGAAGATATCGGGATTATGTGGATCTATTTTCAGGGGCTGTAATAAAAAAGGGTGAAGGTTCAATTCTGAAAACGGGTGTTTGCTATAATTGCCTGATATTAAATTACATAAAAGTGTTTTGGTATGATATTGATGAGATGACATATTTATTGACAGGTTAATATACGTCAATAATATACGTCATTCAAAACTTTATTTATTATCAAAATGTTATTACATTGGAACTGCGCCTTCTGCCTTTTCATTTTTATCTGTATCAATCAATCAATCATCAATCAAATATCGTTAGAACAGATAATAAATTATAGTCATAGGGAAATTTTATTGCCTCCGATTTAAGGTTAATTCATAATAAAAATGCAAACTTATTGTTTAAAAACACAAATTATGTATATTAAATATTTTGACGGGCCCGATGGCACCCAAAGGTCGTGGGTTCGATCTCATCATCCAGGACAAATATTGATATTATGATATTTATGTTTGTTCTGTGTCTAGGAGTTAAATATTATTTTTAATTTAAGTAGTATATTTGTGACTCCTCTGTTTTCTGATGTCCGTAACATAAGTGCTTTAAGCGACTTATCACATAGCCAAGTCAATGTGTGAGATTTTGTCGGTCAACTATTTATTTATTATGATACAAAAGTAACGAATATTGTTTACCCACAAATATATAGTCTAATATATAGTCATTACTTAGTTAAAACCAAATAACTGATCCTGAATTGTAAAATGACATCTTTGGGAATCCTACACATCTTGAAAGTTTTAAACTATACATGAAATTATGCATACTTTAATTCACCTTGGTGAAATATGAATTATTAAAATCACAGCGCATTCTTCTTAATTGTAAAAGCGGTTGGTTTTAAATGAGAACTAATTAAATATTAGTGCAATACTTGTAAAAAACAAATTTGAAGACAAGTATGGCATGACAGAATTAATCAATCTACAGACTGTTAGTATGCACCATTCTAATTGGAAACCCTTAGCAACGGAAAACCGCATTATACCAATGCTGTCGAGGCTAATGAAATTAGAACATTCTTAATTCAGTTTGCCGTGACTTCCTGCGGTTCTGTAACGATCTTAATTTTAAACACTGTGCTAAATCTAGAAATTTTAATAAACCGACTTCCTCATTTTCTTTTTGAGTAATGAGAGTGGTGATGTAGTGAACTATTGTAGCCAATAATATTATAATGAAAAATTTAATTGATGTGACGGTGACATTAGTATATATCGATATAGTATACACTAATGTCACCGTCACATCATTTACACTTGATTTTGAACTTTGTACTCGTAATTATTTAGTTGTTTTTTTAATTATAAAAATAGAAGAAACTCAGCGGCATTCCTATCCAAATTTTCATTTAAATTGGACTTTCGCAACATCCGGGGACTCCACGCAAATATTAACGCAGTCCATTACCATCTGGAGAATGTGAAGCCGACCATACTATTTTAAGCGGAGAGGATTGCTTTCGCCGTCCCTCTCGTTTCAAAGATAAAACTTGTCGATCTTACGGGTACGTGAAGACTACGATCGTCACACCAAAATCAGCGCGTGCTTTTACAGGTCTTGCAGCGGTGATTCGGGCAAAGTTTTATTATTTAAACATCTGCAAAATACGACTGATAAAGTAGTGAATAATTAATTATATATATTTAGTAATATCGATAGTGATAATTAAATTCTACGTATGTTGGAATTGTAATTAAAGCTCAAAATTTAATTACTATGACATTTGAACTTATTCACTAGAGGTACATCGGGTCCGGTCATCAAGATTTAATGAGTGTTAATTCAATACTGGGTAAAAACCTCTATACGCGGTAATGGATTAACACACATTAAAGTTAGATGACCGAATGAATATCATATTACCTATATATATTTGTATTAAACGTGGTCAAATCTAAAATAAAAAAAAAAATCTATATTTAATGCAATAGTTATACTCAAATCAATTTAAAGCTTTGGTGTATACTATATTCCTTGATTTGTAGCTGTGTGTAAATTTTTTCACACAAAAAAAAAATAATTAATATAGTATACCTCATGTTTAATGTTTTATATAAGTACATATAACATTAAACATATTCAGTTAACGCCATAAATGTATATTAAAAAAGATTATCTTCGTTTACACATTTTTTTATTCTAAAACAGAACCGATTTTGTATTCCAACAAATCAGGCTAAAGAGTTTGGACTTTATATTTCAGCAACGACGCAACAGACAAATTTCTCAAAGCATCTATGAATATTTGACAACAAGAGACACTATTTTATTTCTGAAAAGACAATGATTCAAAAATGGGAACAGTTAAAATTGACGTTTTTTACAAATTCATTGTTGATGTGTGTTGATTTCAGTACCTATTTTTGTTTATTTATTGTGCATGGTTTTCATAGTTTTAACCTTCACTGAACTCATAATGTACAAATTACACATTGCTGCTGTCTAACGATAATAAAAACAATAATATATATATATATATATATATATATATATAAAATTGTTTTTGCTGCTGTCTAACGATAATAAAAACAATAATATATGTATAATAAAGATAGAAGAAAATTAAAATAGATTTTAAAATTCCGGTAGAGTAAAACAGTACCTCCCACTGTACCAGGTGTCGTAAGAGGCCACTGAGGTATCGGAACTAACAGATGGCGGTATATCTATTCGAAACACTGTTATCCAAATGCACAGGGCGAGGATGGGCAGCAGCAACCCCTCGCGATAGCTACGCTCTGCGAATAACTATCACGCTTGCCGAGCGCGGCAATGATGGGCAAATTCTTCTTTTAATGGGGAGGCTGCCATGATTCTAATTTTTGATAATAAAATTCAAATCCTAAGAAACTAACTTGGATGTAAATAAACGTGCTGGTATCTAAACATTAAACAAAATATTATTCAGTGTTCACTCGCCTACACAATAAAAGAAAAAGGCTTTTAAGAGAATATCTGAGCCATTTTTGCAACAATACGAAGAAACTATCTTTCGCCTTCGTGGCACTGAAATATTACCTTTCACTCTAATGGACAGCGGACAAATCTATCTATAAGAGAACACGAATAGGTCGTTAGTTTATCGAAAGCTATTGTGTTAAACATTAATATGAAATGGTTATGCTTAGGTAAACAAATGAAAAGTAAAAAAAAGATAAGTAACTATGACAAACATACCCCAGGATACCGCAGAGTAATGGTTGTCAGAGGTGACCGTGGTACCGGAACTGATAGATATAGCGGTATATACACCTCAAACAGTTAGCAATTGCAACAGGGTTAGAACGGGTTGCAGTATTCCCGTGGGGAAACTACGCTCTGAGATTGCCACCACGGCTTTCAGTGCGGTAAGTGTGGGCAAAAATCCTCTTTTCTTGTGGTTTTGTTTAGCAGGGGGCGTACTACGGCTGTTATGATGATAAAAAAAAAGATTTTATGGAATTCTTGATTAGATCTTGTTGAAAAAATATTTTTTTGAATATCTTTCGTGTGGACCTTGATAGGACACATTTTTCTATTTTTTGGTCTTGTCGTTTGAAAAGTAACGTAATTCTTACAAAAATTATGCGTTCTCAGTCGTTTATATTAAATAGAGACTTGCAATATATATTTTAGTGACTAAACAGTGACTCTTCACGAATCTACGCTTTATTACAGTTATCAGTAACTCAATCGGGTCATCATGAAAATCGGAACTAATTTCAAATACTCTTTTATGAGTAGAAAATCACAATACCAGCAAATAACATTGTGTCCCCATATTGTCACGGGAAGTAAAATTATGTGAGTGAAATCGTGGAGCGTAGCTTAGATAAAATGTTAATAATTTATAAATATGAAAATTTTTTGAGTTTTGTAAATTTAACGCTTTATAAATGCTTCTATTAAGACATCACGCTGTGCTGTTTTGTTTCTATCACGTAGAATCTCTTTTCTATAGCCATATTATATTTTGGGTTAATGAAAATTAATTATAAATACAAGTCGGGTTATCTAATGGCATTTTTAATGTTTCACTTTAGATATTCAGAAGGTTCTATTTAGAATCAGCATGAAATAGACCTTTTGAGGTCTCACTGCTTTTATGTTTCGCAATTTCCCTATCTAAATTAGTTTTTTTAATTAGTGACGCTTGAATAAATTCTAACAAAAAAGATAGAAATGCGTTATTGTTCACTAAACAGAAAATAATTACAAAGACAATAACAATATTATATAGCGAATTTCTTGGTGAGTCATATAAAACTGAATTTTCTGACCTTATAGTTTAGGGCATTCGTTGTTAATTTAGCTTTCCCTTATATATATACACATACTCACACACACATATATATATAATATATATACATGTATATAATGAGTTTAAAAATTTTCTATATATAGGTAGTTTCAAATAACTTTGAAAATCTTATATATCTAGAAGATTTTATACAAATTTTGTACCCCGTTTTACCTACTCAGGGGATAGATTTTCAAAAAAAATTTCTTTGTGCTCTCCTACGTTATATAAGAAACCCCCGTACAAAATTTAAGTTTTCTAACCTTATAATTTAGGGCCAGGACCTACGCCGATATGGGTTTTAATAATACGTACCATAAGGTGTTATTAGAACCCATATCACCATCAGTTTGCAGGTTCTATTCTGGTGGCACGCGTTATGAACCTGCTATAAACTTAGTTATGAGACCCGTCTGGTGCCGGCAGTCTAGTATTAAAGTAGGGCAATCAATGACTTACTTGTTTAAATGACTCTTATGACACTGGCTGGTTGTCAGAGTCATTTGTCATTTGTATAAAATTGTAATAAGCAAATTTATGCTCATAAATCTTTTTTTTGACGATTTGAAAGTGCTTTTGATAGGTCAATATAAATAAGATTTATTAGACTTTGATTTGATATGTCAGTCAGTAAGTCAGACAATCAGTTTCTCCTTATATATAAAAAAAAATATAATTCGATAAATCACTCTCCTCATTTTATTGCACACCTCCAATCAATTACTAACAATAGTTATATAAAAAAATAATAATCAACAAGCACACACTATTGACTGCACCTTTATATCAAAATATTTTTTAAATATTTATATCAGGGATTTATAACTGTCATAATTATAGTATTTCTTCCAAAACTATCATAGAGAAGAATGCCTAGTGCTCGAGTCTAACAATACAAATAGCTATCTCTCATTTCAGTGCCTTTCGTGGTGAAATATCGCGTCTCAGGCTCACGATAATGGAAGCAAACGAATCTATTGCACGCTTGAATAGATCTTTCTTTAGACGATTCCTTATCGATATGTTATATTTTACATTAAAATATTTATTTTTGAAAATAATGCCGAAAAGTTTCTCTATATATCTCTACATTATCTATGTACTATTTGACAGTTCAACTACATATTGAGGAAGGTTATTTGCTATATAACATCAAACAACGACACAAGTACTCGGAGATAGTATGCTTTGGACTAAAGTTTGATGTCCATGGACAATTATGAACAGTACTCTCTTTTCTTCTATGTTTGTATTTGTCTTTTCATTTCCTGCGACACTTCTTGTCATCAGAATGTACTACTGTAGTATTATTTTAGGCTAATGTAGCTTATACCAAATTCGACTACTGATTTTCTGTTTTATGTTCTTTTTGTTGTAATGTATTTTCTATTGTTTGTCAAGGGTGACATATAGTAAAGAGGCTCTCAATTTATTAGCTCTTTAATGTGGTTTTGTACATATAACCATTAAACATATGTTCTCGGGTCCATTTACAATATTATTTTTAGTTTTCTCTTAATACAAAACTTGTGCCAAACGGCGGATTTTATTCTTTATGAGACACGCAACTAGTTATTTCAATCAATAGTTAATAGTAAATCAATAGTCTGTATCCCCAGCGCTTACTTGTACTGTGGTGTACAAATAGAGTAGTACCTCAGTCAATCCCAGGTGGAGCGTTTAAAGTACCAGAATTAACAGATAATTGGGTGTATGCATTTAAAACCACATTCATGTCATAAAGCTATGTTTTACTAACTATATAAATGTCTTATTGAGGCCTATGTCTAATAGTAGATATCTAACAGTTGGTATGATGCTGACAAATCAGTATCAGAAGATGAGTATATATATTTATATATATATATATTGCCAGTATCTGTGGCAGCATATTCACAATAGCAAGCAATATAAATAAAAAAGAACTTTACAATATTCCGTGCGGCATTGGTTCGCGTGACACGATCAGTTACTGGGTTGGCATCGATTTTCACAAATAATGCAACCGTGTAAGCTGGGTTAATAAATGGCTGCTGGGTCAAAGAAGATTATATCATGTGTGCTTAAATATTTATATTTAAGCACACATTCGGTATTTGGTGCATTCTTTTTTCTGAATACGGTGGTGACTCGCTCACTTGTGTATTTTGAACTATCGATTTAACTAGAAACCATTAATATAAAAATTACTGAAATAACTTAATGACTATATTAATTACCATTAATATAGTCATTAAGTTATTTCAATTCCACATTCTCATCGTTATAGGAGGATATTGCGTATGTTGCACTGAGGTACTGGAGGAACCGGAAACGACAGACGGCAGCGTATCCACCTGAAATAGCATAACTCCAATGCAACAGTGTTGAGGAGTAGCATACTGGTTGTGGAGCAACGCTCTACAATTGCCACCACGACTGCCCTGAGCGGCAGTAATGTGCAAAAGTCTTCTAATTGCTGATACGATGATCAATATTGTGTAAAAATATAAACTTTCAACGCCGTATCCGAGTTACAGGGTATAAAGTAATATTTATTATATTTCATAAGGTTGCGAATAAGCCTAAAGCGTGACTTACGACGCGTGGCTACCGTTGCTTGTAGATGCACGCAACATCAGGATTATCAGATGGTTGATAATGATTCTTTTTTATGTGTATAATCTACTCAATTTCTCACTAAAGAACTCTACATTATATTTTCCTCTGTACTTCTAGAATATGTTTTAAATATAAATGAATTTTGATATCACGACAAAAGACATTGGTGACAATTTCAGTGAGGTATCCATGTAAGAGACAGGATAAAGGATATTATAGGATTGAATAAAGTCACTCACTGCAGTAATAATCATTTTACAAGCTAAGAATTTTGCTAGCTCTCTTGTCTACCTTTCGTTGTGTACTATTATCATAAGTTATTGCAGGACATTTTCATCCCTAACAGATTTCCTATTGGGCCGGTTGTATTTCAGCCTGCATTCAACGCGGGTAGAGGGTGAGGATCCTCATACAAAAGTCTATAGGTATAGAAAATCTATAGGTATAGAAATTCTATAGGTATGGAAAATCCAAAAAGCAGTGTTCGCATTGCTGTGTTCCGGTTTGAAGGTTGAAAGATGCAGTAAAAATTCTGGGTTATATGATGTAATATCTTCAAGTCATAAAGTTGGCAACGCGCTAGATATCCTTTTGATATTACGAGCGTCTATAGACGCTTACTATAACGCGAATTGTAATTGCTTGTTTGTCGACCTGGTCTGATAAAATAAAAAAATATGTAATGGAAACATGAAGAATTTAATTGCCAGAGCAAAATTAAATGTGTCGCGCATATGCAATCAGGACATATTTCACCTCTCTCGTTTTGTGCATGCGATGCACCGGTTCTCGGGTAGAATTACTGCGGCGTTATAGAATTAGATTATTTCTGTGCTAATGAAAATTCTAATTAAGAATGCCTTGCCGCACACGGTTTTTAGCTGTATACGGCATTAAAGAATGTAGCTTGATGTATAGTTTAAATGTTTGTGAATAATGGCAGTTATTAAAGTAAGAGATATATGAAGTAATAACTTTCAAAAGCAATAAACATTATTACGAATATCTCTTTGTATATTATTGTATATTAATTACTGAGTGGTTGCTTTCTTATGATAGCAGCGAAAGTATATCCACTGCTGGACATAAGCCAGATGTATTCCGCCACCTCGAGCGATTTCGAGGATGCTTTACGTCGCCAACGGTGTCAGTCGGAGAACACTCGCAAGGTATACGCTTCTCCTTAAAATTTCTACATCTTCTATTCTATGTAATATTTTATAACATGTTTAACATCATTATAACAGTCGTAAAATGTTCACTGCAGAACATAGGATTTTCCAATCTAATCTGTTGGTACACCACGGGCCACGTAGTAACTTCCTTTTATAATAATGTATAATTGAAATAAAACAGGAGTTCAGAGACCGATATATGTTAATCAACTTTAAAGAAATACAGTTTCAGCGTCATATAAGTGCTTTTTCTTTTTTTTAAGTTATAGTGTGCGCACATATTGATTACTTTCTAACGCAGTGGTATGTAAGGTGGCAGTTAAAAAATTCTAACATCTGATTGATTTAACTCGGCCCGACGACGCATTTCAGTGCTCAGAAGGAAGGACGACAAATAATATGTGTTTGTTCTGATCTGGGCCCGATGGTGTAAATGGTAGTATTTCCATCTCGTGCGCCAAAGGCCGTGGATTTGATCCCCGATCACGACAAATATTTATACAATGATATATGTGTTTGTTCTGTGCTTAGGTGTTAATATATTAGGTGCATTCAGCTGAATCTTCGCGACCATATTTTTAATGTATCCATATTTTTCTATCATCATTGCAGCCGCAGAACGTACACTGCTGTAGAAACTGCATAGTACTGGTAGAAAGGGGGAATTTTGGCGAATCATTGCCTAGATGGGCAGGAGTCGTGATAGTCGCAGATCGCAGCTTCGCGCCGAGAATGCGGCTGCCCATTCCCGCCCACGAGCATTTAAGCTACGCTGTTTTGGATGGTCATACCGCTATCTGTCGGTTCCTATATCTCAGTTGACTCTTACACCTGGTACAAAGGTAGGTATTATTCTACTCTGGCTCTTAAATCGTCTTAGCAAAAAACTTTCAGCTTTTTAAATCTTCATAGCCATTGAAAGTCAACTTTTAGACATTGGCTTGCCAAAGAGAAGCGGAATTTCGCCCATAATTGCCACACTGGGCAAGCTTGTTGACAATCGCAGAGTGTAGCCTCACGATGTAGATGGATGGATATACCGCCATCTGTCGAATCTGATACCTCAGTTGCCTCTTATTACATCTGGTACAGGGGGAGGCGCTATTCTACTCTGCCAGTACCACAAGGCCTTTTAAATATCAGTACTATCTAGTTACAGTTTTCTATCATTGTGTTTTCCTAGAAAACACATCCAATTACATGTCATGTTACATACAGTAGTCCAAAAGAAAAATACAATGCAAATAATCTCCTATTTTCTTCGTGGTAAAGTGGAACGGTGCCAGTAAATTAACTCTAGCTCACCCAAGTACGTGCATGCCGCTGTCAGCGCGTGGCCTAAAATTGGACCGAAATTTATAAAATCGCTTTAGAATTCCTCGTATCTAACCATTTGGTTGGCGCTTTTAATATTGAATCGGGGCGGCTAGACATTAACTCTTATCGCGTATGCACATCATATATCTTATACTAGCGACTTGCCCCGGTTTCGCACCGATGCATTGAGGATAAATAATGGTTATTGTGTGTTATCTCTAACAGATAAACCCTCGCGGACTTTTTTGTAGGTGTACAATACGTAGAATATTTTTTCGGACCTATATATTATACTTGAATCACTCCACCTATTAAAAAAGTATTAAAATCTGTTGCTTACTTTTAAATATCTAAGCATACCCTGTCATTATATTAGAGAACGGAAAGCGACTTGTGTTTAAAATATATATAAAAAAAAGCTTGCATTGTCAGAAACTAAATAGGATCCTAGATGATGTGTATTTTACGTTAACAGATTCACTTGTAGATAGTCCTTAGACTTTATTTGTATGTTAGCCGCTAATACCGACTTTATCTGAGAACTGGTAATCATTTTTAAAGGTGCGAGTTTCTACGCAGGCAGAGATGTTGTTTGCGAAATTTTAATATTTTTGTGAAGGTTGATTTGTGTACCATAAAAATGTCAACTCCATTCGTATTCCTATTCATGACACTACCTAGTCATTATCAAGGTCATACCGTATATAGAAAATTACGGATCAAATTTTTTGTCTAGACTACAAATGATCTTTTTAAAGCAGCCAATAAACAGAGGTGATATATAAAAGAAAGACAATACAAATATTTAACGTTTAAAAATAAGCGATGTATCAATGAAAAATATATACGAATATGTCAAATACACCCAAAAAATAATATATACTAGTGCAGTACCCGTATTGCAGTCGCCCGGCATGGAGAAGATGCAGATTCGAGTCGCGTCTACAGCCTGAAACACGTTAATTCTTTCCTTGTAGATATTATCATTTTAATTAGGACAAATCTTTAATAGAACAAGTCAAGAGTAAGCCAAACAAATGACAACAAAGCCGACCTTTAAACGTATTATACCGAACGTTTCTTTTTTGTAAATAAATAGAACAAAGAAGGACTACAAACTTGCACAATATCCACACCGCGTCTGCGGATATGTTTTCGTTTAAAAGCATTATTCTGTTTCGCATATTCATGTTCAATTTACGCTGGCTTTTGTTTCATGTCTGATAACTGTGGGTGTGTTTGAAAAAAATGTATTTCATAATTGTGGGCAGCCTCGTTAGTTGCATTCCAGGTTAATACAATTGTAGGACATGTAATTTTGATTGTTGACTTTAAAAGTTACTTGGGGCGTACTTATGTATACATACAAGTGTTTTTCTAAAGAATATTTTTTGGTAAAACTGTCGTCAGGACTTTGCCTTACCGTCCACCGTTAAGAACTTAATGATATTTACAAAGCTTTACGAGTCTTATACGAAGCATTATTAATATCCTATAACATTTAAATTTTTCTCATATTGGTATCGATAATATACATTCGTTAGTTTGCTAGTTCATCGCTCAAAAAACATAATCAAGCCGGGGTAATTCGTTCTGTTGTATAACACTGCCTATTTATATACATATACTTTTATCTCTTTCGTATGTTCATACCAAGGTTATCTGTAAGAGATCTCTCAGAGCGAAAAGGCACCCAATTATACGACATTAAAACATAATGTCATCATTACAGCCATTGGAAGTTCACTGCTAGATATAGGCCTCCCCGAAAAGGGGGAATTTTGCTCTTAATTGCCGCGCTGGGCAAGCGTTTTGGCAATCGCAAAGCGCAGCTGCGCATCCCCACCCTGCATTTGAGCTACACTATCTTAGATGGATATACTGCCAGTTCTGGTACCTTAGTCGCCTTTTACAACACCTGGTACAGCGGGAGGTACTATTCTACTCTGCGGGTATCTCATGGCAGATTATTTGTTGATGTATGTGTACAATAAATAATGTATTATTATGTAGGTATAAGAATATAGTTTAACATTATATATAGAAAATCTACGTACACATTTTCTTACCAATATATTCGTAAGACTTGTACATAGCATTGTAATATGTATATTAATATAATACTATATAAGTATATTTGTTTGTGTGTTGGGACACGTCGTCGAGTGATAACATATAAAGTATTCAGCGGACCTACCGTTCGGGTAAGTCCTCAAAGGCCTCGGATTCCGCTCCGAATCCAATGCAAACAACGCATTGTACACCGAGAAACCTTTTATGTATATGGGGTATCAGTCCTATTATTACCATACTAAAGCCTACACAGATTTATAAGTGTGGTAAGAGATTTTAATATGAAATCGTATGCATAATCAAATATAAAATAAATCCTTGTAGAAGAATAAAAAGAAAATATATCAGGTCGACTTCAGCAAAGAGTTTCCAATTGCGACACTTGATACAGAGCGATCCAATTTAATTTGAATAATCCACAGAGACCTCCCTTGAAAAAAATTGTAAGTTTACAGTTTTTTAACATGTTCTTTTAATATTCAGATGGAAACTATTGGTTATAAAGGCATGTCTATAATAAACTCTGAGGGAACTCCCTTAAATCACTTATATTACTTTCATCAAACAAATGATCGTTAGAATTAGGCATATTTTATCAAAATGTCCAATGTGCTCTGCAAATCCATATTTCCGCTTGGTAATTGGATTATACCAGAATATTAATACTTAAAATAGAACGTAGAACATAATGGAATGGTAAGAGAATGCACAACTGTTCGTAAATTAATTAAGTTATATTAGGATTAAATTGAAATTGGAAGTTGTTTCTCCTGTAACTTCGAGATAATATGAACTTGAAAGAAACTGAATGAGGCAGCGCCGTGTTCAGAGACGCTCGCGACTAGGTTTACTGGTAGACAAGCGAGGGACTTATTCTCAAAAGACATTATCCTGTTCTATTGTTTAATTTAAAAAAGAGTGCGAGTTTCTCTTTCTTACCATATTGAAATAAAAGAAAAACTCAATCACAAGAATTCACAGTTCAGTCATCACTGTCATTCATGTTAGCAAAGACTTAGTTACGCTCTATTATAATAGCAAATTTAATTGGATGCCTTCTCTTTTTTATAGAGTCTTAACAGCCTTTATTATATAGTGCTAAGAAATGCATAAAAATGCAACATGTCTAAATATAAATGCTAATTAAATAACAGTAAAATCACGAGTTTATCATCTAAATTATTAGAAATATAACGCTGTTCAATAATAAAAACATTAATTTGTTCAATAATTAACATATAATTCAAATATATATAATCAATATTATAAATATTCAATAAAATAGCATATTACAAAAAAAAATATTATTATTGTCAATTTCAATTTAAAGCTACCCGAGTATTTTAAATATATTTATCCTCTACCATTCTTTTCTTTGTATATGGAGTATATAATAAATTGGTAAGTAAAAAAATTGTTAAAAGAACAAAGAGACTGTACGAAATCCCCCCTAGCGGCGTACCCACTCCCTTGTTATAGTGTCAAAAGTTTCGAAACGACAGCTTTATTATGTTTGTACATAAAAAATATATGCCGCTGTGTTTGTATAAACTACAGAATGAATTTTCATACTTTTTTGCTTACTGTACTGCAGATTGATCTAACTCGAGAGATAAGTTTTTAGGTAGGATATTTTTTATGATCAACATATATATATTTATACTTCTTGTCTTAACTATATATGTATATATATATATATATATATATATATATATATATATATATATATATTTTTGACCCGATTCTTCTTAAACATTTATGTTTGCCTAGGTCAGCCTATACCAACTTTTGCATTCACTTCCGTTCTATATATTTTCTTTTATTATTCTACTAAGGTCCTGGATGGATTTTCTAAACCATCTCAACTATAACCATCTCAACATTCCTTTAATACCACATTGATCGCTCTCTATATGTCTGATATCCATAAAACAGGAACTTTGAGCAACTTATTTTAGATTATGTGAGATGTTGTGTAAATTTATTGCGTTTCGAATTTGACTCTTTAAAACAGTAGTATTATAATCTTGATTTGGATAACTACACGTATTTTTAGCAAGTACATATATTCACATTAATAAACGATGAAAAGCAAATGAAAAGAAAAACACGTATTATGACGATCAGCGAAACATATAGCCATGGTCAATTGCGTCAAAGAGTAAATCTGTCCCATGGGCCGACTGAGATAAGCCCCACCGGCCTGGGCTGAATGCGTAATGCCGAAGAAATTTATCGCCCTTTCTCTGACAACTGTGGCTTATTCGAGTTATTTATGGCACACTTATTAAGTGCAACGAAATACTTTCGCCAAGAATTACAAATCTAATTATGTTTAAGGTAATAGCATTGAGAATTGTATCTGATAGAATAATTTGAAATGTAATTATATGAAGAAATATATGACGCTAAGATTAATTGTTTTGTTAATGTACTATTAAAGTCTTTATGGGTAATGTGGTTTGTGGGGCTGTTGAGCCTGCAGTCTTAGGTTCAAGGTCGATTACGAGAGAGCTTCTAATTGATCTTTTTCTTATTAGACTTGGTCGAAAAATAAGCACATTGTCCTCGTGATAATATGCGTCACTGCAACGTAGCGTGATATCACAAGGTTGAAAAATATTGTTAGAATTTCCAGTAATAAATTAAATCCAAACACAGCTATTTGGCGGTAGAAATAAGTGAGAGTTAGGTAAGGTGGTCTACATGGGACCACCTTTGTATGAGGTCTACCTCATGTTATTGATCTCATTAAAGACCTTGAAACTCTTAGAATTGACTTGTTTGGGAACGCCTAGTTGTACTATATTTTTTTTCTACTTAATTGTCTTTTTTTATTTACTATAAACGTTTATCGTGTAGTTAAATAATCACTTTAGTATCTCTTCTAACGTATCACTTACTCTACGTATAAAAACAAATATCAAAATCATATTGTCCCTTTAAACAAAATATATTGTTATGTTCTAAAAATTCTACGGTAGTAAGCAATTTGTATGTAATTAATACTTATTGCAAAATTTTTCAATCAAAAAATATTTTCTCAAATCGGTCTAGAAACAAAAACAAAAAAATACATTTACGTTTTCTATTATAGATTTATTTCTATAACGTCAGGGCAAAGTGCAACCTTTTTTTGGATTTTCAGACTATCATTAAGTGAATACGTAAAAGAGTATGCAAAAAGGTTTTATCACACTTTAAGGTTATTTAAATTATTGTGATAACACAAAATAAATAAATGAATCCTCATATCAGCCATTGAAAGTCCATTGCTGAACTGAATAAGCCTTCCTAAGGAAGAGGGAATTTTAACCATAATTACCGCGCCGGGCTCGTGGATTGGTAATCGCAAAGCGCAGCTTATTCGACGAGGATGCTGCTGCCCATCCCCGGCCTGGTCATTTGAGCTACACTATTACGGATAAATGTATGGTACCTTACCTATTACGACACCTGGTACTATTAAACTCTGCCGGTACCTCACGGCACATAAATAAACGAATAAATTAGTTAAAAAGAAAAATACGTGACGCAAAGCATGATCTAGAGATTTTTTTTCATAGCAATATCATTACTATTTACTTACAAATGTTTTAATAATCTTTTTAACTGACTGCAAATGTGTTTGTCTGTTAGTTACGCTTTCGAAACAACCGGTTAGGTTACAAATTTTGTTGGAATTTAGCATGTAGACTTATATTTAGTTTTAAAAGTTAAATAAATAAATTTATTTAAAAAATATGTTCTGGTAATGTTGGATCGCATAATACTCTAGGTTAACGCCACTGAATATGAAAAATTTCACAGAGCCATTTTCCACTTATTGACTTTCGAAACTGGAATATGTAGAGATCTGTATCTAGAGAACACAAATTACATTACCTTTATCGAGACGGAGGGTGCTAATTTGATACCTGACAGCTGCTGACGAATATAGTTGACGAATATAACTTATGCATACAACACCTATATCTTTTTGACTTTGTCTTGAATACCAGATAGCATAACAGTATATAACAGTATAATTACAAATATATAAAAAATATGATATGTAATATATTACAAATATAATATACATACACACATACATAAATCACGCTTGCGTTTCATCGGGGTAGGCAGAGACTATGGATCTCAACTTATAACGGTCTTGACTCCCGTCTTCTCTTACCTCCCTTAATCGCATTAGTCCTATCGCTCGTTTATTCTTCGTACTTCTGACTTGGCCTTTCTTTAATACCTTTTCTACTTGGTAAAGATAATATGTTTGCCTAGGTCGTCCTATACCAACCCTTTCATTCACTTCCGATCTATATATTTGTGCAGTCATTCTATTTTTTCCATCTTTTCTATTTGTCCAAACCGTCCTAACATTCCTTACTTTACTGTTTAAAATATCATCTTTTTCACCACATCGATCTCTTATTACACTATTTTTTAATCTATATCTAATACTCACACCAAACATACTTCGAAATGCTCTCATTTCAACAGCATTTATTCTACTCGCGTGCTTTTTGCCATACCCTACAAGTCAGTATTGAAACCAACATACCTCTATGAACAGCTAATCGTGCTCTTTTTGACACATTTGACTGCCCATAACAACAGCTTTCTCTCTCCGTTTTATATCTTCTTCATACTTCCCATCTATCTCAACTGTCATGTCTGTGTATATATATATATATATATATACGTACACATAATCGGGGTCTTTAAAAATGTATACAAAATAAAACAAAACTACAAGAAAACCTTAAAATAAATCCAATTTAAATCTGTCTACATCAAGAAGTATATTAGTTTTTCTTTATTGTCATAACATCAGTAGGATCTCAACTGCTGGACCTGGACCTCCACAAGAGAATTGCAATTCCAAATAGTCCATTTATAGAGAAAGGCTTTAGGCTATATAACATTACGCTGAGACTAATAGGAGCGAAGCGTCAGTGAGAAATGTTGCAAAAACGGGGAAAAATATTCACATTGGAGGTCTTTCGTCGCATGCGCTGCTTAAACGGTTTAAGTTATTAAAAACTATGTATGAAATAATAATTCCTTTTTAATAATAAAAATAAGTCCGCGATAGTATTTGTCTATCTCTCAAGATTTACTCATAAACACATTATTTGTCGAAGAAAGCTTCCTACTATTATAATGTGCAAGCAGGCCGCGCGGCGGCGGGTGAGGGGGAGTTGGGCCTCGCCCCACCGCTGTGCTTGCCACTACCACTCGCGAGTGTTTTTTTGCAAGGTACCATGCCGCGCGGCTTAGACGCGTGGTCGGCTCCCTACGGAACGGTTGAATACAGCGTGCTTTATTTTAAACAAAAGTAAAAATATAATTTATGCCGGAGTACTTTGACCCATTATTTTAAAAACATTATTTTTTTACATATTATTTAGAAAAAATCTTATTCACGATTATACAAGAACATAAATCAGCGTGAGCAATCAAAAAATAATCTCGATAGAGTTTCCGACAAGTCGCGGCCACAGCTAGTATAAATATATTATTAGAAACAATAAGGGCTTTATCAGACGTAGTGGCAATAGTAAGGTATTACACGACGCGGATGCTAGTACATTTTTACACTGTTTTATTTGAGGATACACGCAACATTCCCAAGGTTTTTTAGTAAACAATAGAAAAAATGATCCTTTGTATTAGAGTATTGATTTAAAAAGTAATAGCAATCTAATCTAAAGTGCATCTAACCGCAATGAAAAAAGGAGGTAAGAGTTGTCATAAAACTCCGTATAATAACAATTATCAACCTTATCCCCCGTTGTATGTCCACTGCTGGATAAAAGACATTCGCAAGAAAGGAGAAGTTTTTACGAATAATTGCCACACTGCAGTGGGTTAACAGGATAGCTATTGGAGAGCGTAGATTTTCGACGGGAATGTTGCTGCGCGTCCCTGGTCGGTTACATTTGAGTTACGCTGGTTCGGATGAATAAATATTATTTATATCCGAGCCAGCTGCATTGTGAAATAGCCACGCCATTCTATGCTCTGTGAACAATAAACACAACATTTTATTACGCGGCTTCCTGTGCCAGGGTAAAAAAGTAGCCCATGTCATCTTTTCTCCACTTCTAATTACAAAAAAAACTTGATTCTTTGATGAAAAACAAACAAAACTATGTCAGGTATTTTTCATGATAAACATTACCATTAACATTACATTACTACCTTTTTAATATGTGCTGCAGGAAAGGCAAAGTACTAAATAATTGGTGCAATGCAGTAACTGTCACCCTGTACAAAGAATCACCGCGGTATCAGCCTTCTCAGCGTCGTCAGCAAATTATATGCAAAGGTGTTAGTAAGAAGAGTTGAGAATGACACTGAAATAAAGATCTGGGATGTACAAGCTGGTTTTAGAACGGGAATGGGGTACATGAATGAAGTCTTTTCGCTGCGCTGCATAGTCGAAAAATGCCTTGGAGTTGTGGGAGATTATGTCTGTATATGGGGTGAATGACCGTCCAATTTAGGCATTCCAATCTCTTTACAATGATTATTCTGCTTGCGTTTATAAACGGTGCCTACACTGAATGCTTTGACATCCATTGTGGTGTCAGACAGGGATGTGTAGCATCTCCTTGGTTTTCAACTTATTTATAGACAACTGTCTGTTGGATTTGAAAGCCAGTAAATGTGGATAAAGCATGAATAGGTTACAATCAGATGTTTTCCTTACGCTGATGATCTGAGTACATATTAGCATCGTCAGCTGAAGAGCTGCGAGTAAAGGTATCGATTTTGCAAGATTCCTTTAAAAGGAAATGTATGAAAATAAATGGAAGTAAGACGAAAGTGATGGCGATTGAAAAGGAGGAAAGTATGACAAATTGTGAAATTGTGATCGATGATATGAAAGTTGAACAAGTGAAAGAGTTTGTGTATCATCTCTGTTTTTACAAGAGATGGGAAGTATGAAGAAGATATTGAACGGAGTGTGAAAGCTGGAAATAATGTCAATGGAATAATCGCATTCATGATGTAGGGAATGTATGTATTTTTACAATTTTCGTCTGTCTGTTTGTCCCGGCTAATCTCCGGAATAGCTAAACAGATTTGGATGAGACTTTACTGACAGATTGCTTATCAAATGAATGAGTAATTGACGCTATATTACATCACGATAAAACTGAAAGTAGCAGAGCATTAATAAAAAATGTGGTAAAAACTGGCAAAAATTTTACGTTCGTTGCGTGCGTCGTGGGGAAGTTTTATAGTTCGATAGAAAATATGCTGCCCAAATTACAATTTCACGCGGACAAAGTCTAATACACTGTATCTAATACAAAGTTACAACACGGCAATTTTGGGCAAAAATCCTTCTTTCTTGGAGAGGCCTGAATTACTAAAACATTGACTTGTTTAATATAAAGATATAACATACTTTCTCGTGCCATCTGTTGGTATTGTTACGATGTTATCTTCCGCAAGAAGTCCATTACTAAAAACACGTTTTCCTTCACTCCACCGCGGCCCTAACCGCTAACCGTAATTTGTAGTAATCCGTAACCGGAGAACGTAAACAACAGTTGCTGACCTTTGTCCGGAAGACGAACGGTAATAATCTGAGTGCCCCACGCCCAAAAGTACAGTATTATATGTTTATATTTAGACTAATTAAAAAAAAACGACTTACTGGAAATTTAAAACTACATATTATTAAAGTATAATCACATTAAAATGTTGTAAGTTTAAAAATATTGAGTAAAAATACAAATAATTGGATATCTGATATTGGCCCTGATTCACGAACTGTGTCTGTTTTGTCTCTCTGATTGCACAAATAAGATATTTGTAAAAATGTATTAAGAAATGATTGAGACTTTATGTAATAAAGTTCCTTTTAATTAAACGCGGTTTATTTAACTCATGTCATAGGTGTTTTGTATTAATTTACATTTATAAAAATAATAAAAAGTGACACAAAGTTTGTATGTGATAGTTTGATAGAATTAAAATAATTTATGGTGATTCCATCGAAATTAGTTTATAAATAATAACTTTATTAAACAACAAAAGGAAACTTAAATTAAAATACACTTTGATACTTAAGTACCTAAACTAGGTCTATCCTGTTCTTATAGGCACCTTCTTAAATTTGTTATAAAGTATTTGAATGCAATGAGGGAGTTATAAGTAACATTTAGCGATATCTGCGAATCTCTTTTAAAGAAAATTGCCACCAAATTGGTATAAAAGAATTGTCAGTTAACGATAATAATAAAGTAGTGTTACAATTAATTATTTGAAAATTTGATAATTACTATGTTAAAATTATAATTAAATGGTGACTAACGAGTATAAATGCAAGTTAAAATAAAATTTAAGAATTGTCAGAAGTGGGATTCGAACCCACGCCCACAGAAGTGGACTGCGACCTGAACGCAGCGCCTTAGACCGCTCGGCCATCCTGACACATTGATATACAGTGATTTATGGGTTCACGTTAACTAAAATACGACAAACTGCATAAAGATATTAAAAAAAAAAATTTAGGGTTAGCCAACAGGGAGCCCTTATTTACTCATTTACCTACGTCCCTTCGTCTATTCGCTTTTTATTTCAGATATAATCTAATACTGAATAACTTTGACATCAAGGAGATAGTTCAGTTGTTTTTACAAGAGGAGGGCTGATTAAACCGGCCGCACTAGTGCTGTCGGTTATCGCTTGAGGGGTAGCAACTGCACGCGCTCGCTAACGAGCACTGGATACTTGGTATGGCGGTGTTAGGTTCCAGTAAGACGGTAAAAGGGGGCAGGGGGCATTTATAGAAGTTAAACTATTACATGTAAAATATTTACATGTGTGGGAAGTTTCATACATGGGCACATGGGCAGGCCCCAAAAAAACTAGAGATAAGTTGGAACAAACTGGCACCCAAAAAAAGTTGTTTTATTATGAGGCGCATAAATTTTCATAGCAACGTGAATATCAATTATCTCTATACTTATTCTATTTATCAATTCGGTCACTACTCATTGACCAGACATAAGTGTAAGTTAAATAAAAAATAAATATTGTCAGAAGTGGGATTCGAACCCACGCCCACAGAAGTGGACTGCGACCTGAACGCAGCGCCTTAGACCGCTCGGCCATCCTGACTTGATATGAGTAGAACAATTTATGATAAGCCTTTAAATCTAGTGCTCCGAAGAGCATACCTATTATTTAATTCCTTCCCATCTGTGCGTAGCCTAGCTCAAAAACTCATGGTACTATAAAGCCAGCAATGTAAAAAACAATAAAAATATAAAAATAAATACTTTTCAAAGTTTACAAGACGTTTAATTTATACGTGCAAGATACCCCGTATCGTTTTTTTCTCATCATCATAATCATCATATGAGCCACTGGAAGTCTATTGTTGGGCATAGGCCTCCCCATGAAAGGGGGAATTTTGTCCATAGCTACCCCGCTGGGCAAGCGTGTTGGCAATAGCAGAGCTCAGTTTTTGCGACGGGGACGCTGCTGTCCGTCCTGTGCACTTGAGCTATACTGTTGTGCTCGGATATATAGCACGCCATCTGCCGGTTCTGGTACCTTAGTCGCCTCTTACGATACCTGGTGCAGGGGAGGTACTATTATACCCCTAATAATAATGAATTATTTTCTCTGTCTAGAGATTCAGTTAAATATTTTTACATACCGTGTTTTTTATGTTACCGTGTTATCGTCAATAGTCAAAGTTTTGTTAATCACTTAATCTCCCTTATTCCCAATTTGTTAGCTCGGTATTCCATCGAAGGAATAAGCGATAATAAAGTTTGAATTAAAATGGGCATTACATGCACATCATTAATTTATTTATTTCATACATTTTCTCAGCATTATTGTAATATTTACCTTTTTTTCGGGATTGCGCGTGTAGACAGGAATGGCCTTTTAAAACATGCATATGAAAGTGTATACGAAACCTTTTTATCTCTCTATTCATTTCGATTATATTTTGGATAGAAAAACATAGGCCTCGCCAAGAAAGAAGAAAATGCTTAGATGTTATGTATATGTCATGTCATAAATAGATCCTCAATTTCATTGTAAGATAAAATGATATACTTTTTTCAGAACCTAATACTAGACCAGCATTAGGTTCTGAAAAATGTATACTGTATACTCAGATATCAGTTCCAGCCACAAAGGAGGAGAGAGTAAATCCGCTCATTAATAAGCTATACCCGATGGTACTTGTGTACCCCGCGCTGGCAGCCACGAGAAGCACGAGCTCGCGATCAGCATGATGAGCATCGCGGCAGCTTACGAGTACAATACTCAGTCATACGACAACTTGTCTTAAGCGTCAAAAATCGATGAAGCACACTGGCAGTCATTCTGAGAAAATAATCATAGTTAAGCTTAAAAAGGCTGCTGTTATTTGATGCGGCACCATCTGACGGGCCCGATGGCGCAGATAATAGTGATCCTGTCTTATGCGCCAAAGGTAGTGGGTTCGATTCATTTCCAGGACAAATATTTATATGATGATACTTATGTTTGTTCTGTATCTGGGTGATAAATATATGTATTTAAGTAGCATAATTGTTATTCCTCTGTTGTCTGATGTGTCCGTAACTCAAGTGCTTTAAGTGAATTATCACGGAATCAGGTTAATGTATGAGATGTTGTGAGATTTTTTTTTACCATTATTTTGTTATGGGAACTCGTGGCTAGTTATGTAATATTATCTGTAATCTATTCAATATTTATTTTCCCTTATTATTCTTAGTAATATTTACAAGTAATTGTAATTTAGAGAAAAATAGGATATTATAGGTGAACTGCTTACATTTTGATTCAAAATATAATTTTCTCAGTATCTATTGTCAAACTAATTCGGATTTTACCAAACAGTAACTTTCAAAGCTCGTTTTAATTATTCCTACCAAGTCACTTCATAAATTTCTTGATAAGTTTCGTTCTGCGAATATAAATCGTGATTCAAGTCTACAAGCAAAAATAAAATACTCATACCCCAACACACATCAGAGTGCTATAAAATTTTAGATTTATTATATATTTTTATGTTTTTGTAGATCACAGAAGCGTTTTAGACACAATTATAGTTAGGTAATAGCATAAACATAAACGTATTTGATAAATACTGTAATATAAACTTATTGGCTCCATTCAAATAAAATCTAAATATTCTTTATTCAAGCACTTTCGAATCAAAAATAATAAATAGAACAATTTTAATTCAGAAAGATGAAGTACTAATATGTATTATATTCATAATAGTAATAACCTTAATGACACCACGGGATCCATTATCTAGTATAATCTGTCAGCATCAGGCGGTCCTTTAAACTCTTCAAGGATGCAGCTATACTTGCAAAAGTAGTTTAGTTAAAGGCTCTGTCTATGTCTATAAAAATGCTCAGACATAAGGCCTTGTTTCGTAGTAATTCGTGAGTTTGGACTGGTAAACCCCGGAAAGACTCAGGTCATTATGTTGGGCTGCTCTAGGATGATTACAAGGATCGATTGGTCTGCGTTTCCCCAAGTTTCTTTTGATGGTACCTTAATACTAACCTTAATACTAACTAAGAACTTGGATATTCTTATTGATACTCATTTATCTTGGGCTGCTAGGCGCCGGCACTGCCCCATATGTCATAAGACAAAAAACCAACTAAGGTACCAGAACCGACAGATGGTGGTATATCCATCCGGAACAGTGCAGCTTAAGGGGTGAGGATGGGCAGCAGCATCCCCATCACGAAAGCTGCGTTCTGCGATTGCCAACACGCATGCCCAGCGCGGCAATTATGGCCAAAAATCCTCCTTTCTTGAAGAGGCCTATGTCTAGTAATGGACTTTTAATGGCTGGTATAATGATAATAAAATAATAGTTTTTTAAGCTGCGCTGTTGTCTCGTGAAATATTTCCTCGCTAAGTCGGCCATGTACAAGACATTTTATTCCTAAACATTTGATGTACTTGTTTAGATTGTAATACTTTATTTTTACATGTCTTCACTGTACGATTGGCTCATAAAATCTTATATTATACGATCATCTAAGTTTATTACTTTTCAGAAGTGGCGTAGATACGAGACAGTATCAGTATACTAAAAAGTTTAAATGTTAGTTAGCCAGTTTATATTATAAATTTAGCAGAGTGTTAAAAACTGTTATTTAAAATGACTGAATTAGTAAGAAATAATGTCAGATTCTCACTATAGTCCGTAGGTTTGAGCGTGTATTATAAAATTTGAGAGATAAAACTACTTCATCATCATCATAGCGGTCCCTAGAATGTCCACTGCTGGTCAAGAGCCTTACCAAGAAAGGAAAATATGCCCATGATTGCGGCGCTGGGTAGACGTGTTGGCATCCATAGAGCGAACCTTCACGACAGGGATGCTGCTGCCCATTCCTGCTCTGTTGCATTTAGGCTACGTTGTTTCGGGTGGTTATATCGCCATCTGTCGGATCCGGTATCTCAGTCACTCCACGGCAGAGATTACTGCAACTGACGGATGTAAACTGGTTGATTAAACCTAAATTTTAATGTTCATGTACATTAATAAAAAACATGCCAATCACTTGCTTTGTGCAAAAATAATCTATACCTCATCAATCATGGATGTGTCCGTAAAAACATCATGTTAATCTTATGTGAGTGAATAAACAAATCTACTCCACGATAAACTAATTATTAGTTAAATGTTTATTGACGGGCCCGATTGCGCAGATGGTAGTGATCCTATCTTATATCTAATGATATTTGTGTTTGTTCTGTGTCTGGGTGTAAAAATTATGTATTTTAGTATCCTAATTGTAATTCCTATATTGTTTGATGTCCATAAGCTGGTACTTTAAGCGACTTACCACAGAGTTAGGTCAATGTATGAGATGTGTGAATTTACCCATTAAAGAAAAAAAAAACAAAAAGAAATCCAGTAATCAACTATATGAGCTGATGAGCTTATGTGCTTAACTGTGATCACAGTACAATTAATAAAACGAGTACCATTATTTTTATTGAAAAAATATCCAACATAACCTACATGACTTGTTTATGATTTTATTTTATGACAATGATGACTTGATACTTAAAAAAGAGGAAATGAGAAGTAATTTCAATATACAATTAAGTATATAAAGCCGGTAAATGCTTGAAATAGAAAGTGACACAGTAGTACATACATCTAACACATCTGTCAACTTGGCAATCGACATTTATCTTTTAACGGGACTTATTGCGATCAAAATTGAATGTGAAATGTTCGAGTAGGTGGTAGGAGTAGCCAAAACTGTGTCAGTTGACACAACTGTACTGGCGCTAGTCGTTAGTGTCAGTGAAGTTGTGTTGTGTGAATATTCTTACAAAACATATTCAGTTATTATTTTAAAACTGTTGGAAAGTTTCAATTGAATAACCATCAATGGCTATTGAATAAGTTTTACGAACTGAGTTTTCCCTACAACATCTTACTTAAAGATACACGATGTTTTCTCTTAACTTGAATTTGAATAAATTACGGTGAGGCTATCGAAGGCTCAAAGTTAATTGTTCTCGTTTCAAACTCGATTAGATCTGCGTTTGAGTGATAGTAGGATAGAATTAGGCCAAGATATATTTGAGGTCAAAACCCAATATTTAATTTAAACCATCTGAATCTTGCTTAATGCAAAGTGAAGACGAGATTCAAGGATTTGCAAGAATGACAGAATGGTCCCTTTTTTCTTGTGACATGACATAAATCTTGATGTTACGATGAATTTAAGACTTCTCTTTATCTTGTGACTCAAAACATGATTGTAATAAAAGGTTAATATATCTTAGTTGAACTAAAATTACAGAAGCAAATATGTAAAACTATTCTGCATATTAGATTTATCCAGAACTTCTTTTTTTCAAACCAATTATTTGTATGACTTCCACTTAATAAATTACTCTAGGAAATATCTTTTTCCCCACAATTATATTTCATATAGAAATTTGACATATCAGTAGTATGATCCCTACTATAGGTCCTTCGAGCCGAATTTATTTTTTATCAGAAGTAAATGACATCGTAAGAATATCTTATAACCATTCGACGAATTGTAGAACGTAGCAAAACAAAATTTAAAAGGGAAGATTACTATCAAAACTTACAATATTCCAAATCTATGTCACTTGCAAAATTGTGTTCTTTACCTAATCGATCGCTCGTTGGGTAACTAATGAGTTGAACAACTTACTGGCAGTTTACAATCTCGCAAGATACTTTTTTTTTAAATTTTACAGTGACAAACCTGCTCCAATAAAAACAAGGACAAAATTGGTAGACCTCATAAATTAGTCTGCACTAGTTACACTTATTTCCGAAGAACAAAAGAAGAAGGCATTTTGTGCGTTTCGACATCTCTTTTCCTTTACGTGCACTAACTGATTGTGACAACTGGAGAGTTTTGTTTATTTTTAAAATGTATGCGCTATGCTATGAAATATATGAACATGATGGAAGACGCAGGCAGCTGTAAAACAGTTTCATACTGGCACAGCTGTCGACGATCACTTCTGATATGGTTCTATTTTATATTCATCATGATTATATCAGCCATTAGAAGTTCACTGCTAGACATAAACCTCTCCAGGAAAGGAGGATTTTTGCACATAATTTCAATGCTGGACAAGGCAGTCGCAGAGCGCAGCTATCGTGCCGTGACGTATCCACGCCCTTTGCATTTGGGCTGCGCTGTTTCAGATGGATATACCGCCATCTGTCGGTTCTGGTACCTTAGTCACCTTTTACGACACCTGGTGCAGTGGAAGTTACTATTCTATTCTGCCGGTACCCCACGGCATGATATTCATGCATATTAATTATGGAATAAATATTTTTATAATTATATCTAACGCCAAACAATAGCGTTCTCATTGCTGTGTTCTGGTTTGAAAGCAGTATAATTGCCCATTAATGTAACCTAACATCTTGAAGGTATAAGATCGGCGACGCGTTATTGATATCTTTGTGATGACACGAACGCATATAGGCTAAGGTAATTTACTTACCATCATCTTCAGACCTTCATCACGCCTGTGTCCTATCGGGGTAGGCAGAGACTATAGATATCCACTTGTTACGATCTGGCATACCTCTCTTGCTTCCCTTTTATGCACTAGTTCTTTAGCTTTTATTTTATTTATCAGCTTACCATCACTTTTTTCATTTATTTGTTTGGCAATTTATTAATATTAAATAGTCGCACAATTTTAACCATAAGTTATATAGAAATTTTATATTATATGATCATCAGATAATTTGACAGAAAACCGCGTAAGGTATAAAATCGAAAATGTATCATCATTGAGTTTTCTCACAAAAAAGACGTTCGCAATCATGATCTTTTGAGGGATATACATCCTTATTGCTCCTCGGAGTGCTCTTAATCTTATTATGGAAACGTGTTTCCGGATATTATATGTACATTCATATTAAAGCGAATTCATTACGACCATTAAGTTCGAAGCCATTTGTTACACATTTCTTCATCAGACTCAGACGTCCATATCAGCACCACTACGAACGACGACGGACGAATAGGCGAGGTAGTTTATTAATGAACTTAAATACACTTTAAATATATAAATGATTATAAAAAAAGGATAAATTTAAATTTATTCAATTTAATAACGAGTAAAAATTGCACTTATAAGAATGGGAAATTATAATGGATTTTCACTAATAATTACTATATTCATGCGTCAATGAAACGTGTTACGGATGCGTGCTAGAAATAACTTTTCTTGGAATCAGGTCAATGTCATGTACATCGACCTGATTCCGAGAAAAGATGTGTAATTTATAAATAATAAGTACAATAACACCGTTGTCTATAGACGCTTGTGATATCGCAAAGATATTAAGAGTAAGCCGCCGACTTTGACATTGTCCATTAAACCATAAGGGTTATGTCACATCACTAGTAATTTTACCGTCTTACACATATTGTTAGCATTAACATACACTTCTAACATAGATAGGAATATAAAAACCCATGTAGACGACCATAGATAAAGTTTCAAACATGCAGTCATATTCCGATGTAAACATCTATAACTAATATGATTATAGTCTATTATCATTTCTTCGGTCTCTCATTCATGCTTTTTTCACAGTTATATATTTATATTCAATATTTGATGTCCCTTTTTTATATTACTATATCGACAAACAAGCATACGCTCCGCGTGATAGTAAGCGTCAAAACAGCCTAAGACACGCCTGTTTCATCACAAGAATATTACTAATACGTTGCTAACCTTGTGATTTGAAGTTATGTCACATTACTTAGTCATTTCACACCTTTCAAACAGAACATAGCAGTATAAACTCTGCTGTTTGGCGGTAGAAAGAGATGAGAATGCAGTACCAACTTAGACGAGATTTATATGAGGTCTAACTCAAGTAAGATTGCCTCCGTGTGGCCATCTGGTGAAGTATGTGTAAACTTAGTATTAAATATTAAATACATTCCCACAACATATACATTGACCTGACTCCGTGGTAAGTCGCTTAAAGCACTTGTGTTACAGACGCCAGACAACAGAACAATCGCATATATAATACTTAAATATATATATATTAAACATATAAATATACGATATATTTAACACCCAGATCCAGAACAAACACAAATATCATCATATAAATATTAGTCTAGGAGGACTTAGGAATCGAACCCGTCTGCGCCGACGGGCCCATTTGTGTATTAACACATATATTAATAATCTGTTTGTCTATTTAAATTAGTCAATAAACAAAGTGCAATAACTTTTTTCTATCTACATTTTGGGACTGATATAATCCTGGACGTCGAGGGATATGCTTGAACCATTGAAGTTCAACCTTAAAAAAAAATTAATATATTTTATATTATCCAAAAATTTTATTCTCCTTTAATTTAAACCAACACAACATTTTAAAATAGGAACCATTTACTTAATATTGTTCGTCCACTGAGTAGTCTAGACAAAATAATAAGCCAAGCTGAAATATTAAAGGCCCCAGAGACTTGGTTCGTCGTTGGCGAGGTTTATTCAAATAATAATGAGGCTTGTCCTTTACAGAGGTTCCTTAAATTCTTAGAATAGTTTGTACTTTTAATGATACCCCTTCATTCATTCATTATGTGCAATCCAATTTCTGTGCGAATGTTAACCTTGTCTGTTTGTTGAGTTCTCTTGGCTAAATTGAGCCGATTTTGCGGGCACGGAAGAAAACTTAAACAAAGGTAACAAATATTGTCAAACGAATAAAATATATATATTTTTAATGTATTTCTTTAATGTTTCATATTATTTTAATGTGTTAATGTTCAATTTTGCGTTGTGAAAATAAAACTTTAGATTTATTAACAGTTGATAAAAGACGTATATTATCGTTATCATAAAATTTTAAATTAAAATCGGTCAAAAAGGTCAAATTAATTTTTTTAGGCAAAAAGGATTGTTGTGTTTGTATACCTACTCCAAACCAATATTGTAACCATGACAATAAACATTGTTAAAATATGGCCCGCACTTTAGTCAACTCTCTGCCAGCACCTACTTCAATATAAGAATATCACCCCCCACCTTCACGTACAAAAGAGCGAATATGCGGCATTCCATCTCATTTCGACGTAAATTTGTTAAGTGCTTTTGCTTTGATGAAAATACGTTTACAATTTTACATAAATGTTGTAACTTATTACAAGGTTATTCGTTACCGTTGATCTTCAAGAGGAAATTACCTATTTTAAATATTAAGGATAATATATTATAGGGTATAAGCTAGTACTGGATGAAAATTGTCTGTATGAGTTCGAAGATAATCCTGTGGTTTTTGGAGTTACAGAAGAAATACTACCAGAGTATTTACTCAGCCAATAACCTAAGACCCTATCAAAAAACAGGTGGTATCTTTTTACACCTTTGCCTGGTTTTGATGGAACTGCAACCATTAAAATTGTTCATCATGATCGTAGCAGCCGTAAAACGTCTAATGCTGAATGTAGGTCTCTCCTAGGAAGGGGAAGTCCATAGGTTATTGCCCATAAAGGCTGTGCTAGGCAGCTAAACGTGGAGGAAATATCCACCCTGTATTATTTCAACTGAGTTATTTTGGCTGGATATGCCGCAATCTGCTGCTTCCGGTACCTCAGACGTTACACCTGTTACAAGAAAAATGACTGTTATAATAAGCCGGTAGCCCAAGGCGAAAGTTGCCTGCAATCTTAAAAGTCAAGATTTGAAACAAATTTAAATTGAAAAGATTAAAATGAGAACACACTTAGACAATGTAGTCCTGTATGAATGTATGATTTTTCGTCATTATTAGTACATAACAAAATGTAATGATAATGATATTAAATATAATGATAAAAATTAACACATATTCTGAGATTTTTAGTTTATAACAACTGTCGGGGTAAGCAGAGACTATGGATCTCCACTTGTTACAATCTTGACATACCTCTCTTAATTCCCTCACTCGCTTTTTATACACGCTCATCTATTCTTGGTACTTCTGACCTTGCCCTTCTCTAAAACCTCTTCTACCTGGTTAAGATGTGTTCACCTAGGTCGTCCTTTACCAACTCTTCAATTCACATCCGTTATATAGAATAAACAAATATATATTTTAGCTGTTTGTCTACTCTCATCCATTCTCTCTAAATGTCTGAACTATCTTAACATTCCTTTTTCTATTGATGTTACAACATAATCTTTTACACCACATTTATCTTTTATTTCACTATTTTTTAATCTATCTCTCAGACTCACACCATAAATATATTAAAATGGTCTTTTCTAAAAAAATTTAACAGCATTTATTCTACTCGCGTGCTTTTTCTGCCACACCTAACACTCACTACCATAGTGTTGGAATCAACATACCTCTACAAAGAGACAGTCGCGACCTTATTGACACCTTTTGGTTTCCCATAAATCTGCCTTAATTTATGTAACATATGTTTTACTACTATAAAAATACAAAACTTTGAGTTCCTTAGAATTTCAGTTAATCATCACCATAAATGGAAACAATGGCTAGTTTAGCCATCGTTTCCTATTTTTTTCAAATGTTGAGGAACGGCAGGCCTCTTGGAAACTTGGAAGTCGTCGAAGCATTATAACAGATGAATAATTAATGACACATCAAAGAGGATACTTTAGAGGGCAGTAGACAAAAATGCGGTTAAGCGACCCGAGATAATTCGATTGCCTGTCCATTTGAGGATTTGAGGGAACGGAAAATTAATAGACGCTCCGTCGTTTGGCGTTTGTTTAAAAAAGGATTTAAAATACCTGATTGTTTTGTTAAATAATTATATAAAAAAATAGAGTTTCATTGAGTTTTTAGTAAGAACGATTCTAAGTCAATACAAAATTAGAAAGAGAATACGATCCTAAAATAGTAAGTTAAATTTTAATACATGAGGTAAATCTTATGTAATATTTCAAATAGGTTCCTAATTCTCAGCTATTTCTACCGCAAACCAGCAGTATTCGTGTGTAATATTTTCTAACATTTACGCGTTCACAACTCGACTAAGATTTTTAATTTGCCTTTAATTTTCTTCAGCTTCTAACAAAATATGGTGCAGCGGGAGGTAGGTACTATTTTACTTTGTCGGTACCTCACGGCCTTCGCTATGATACTATACGAAAATATATGCTATATTGAAGTGCTTCAATTACTGGCGATATACTGAAATTCTCTAGGAATTATATGGTTTACTTTGACACGCCAAAATGCAATGCGGAGGCGGGATAAACCTACAGCCAAACTTTCGAATTTACAATAATAGTGAACAGTATTCCCGTTGCGAGGCTACGCCCTGGGATTAACACTTACGATGGTGTTTCTAGAACCCTTTTCACCAGTTTTGTAAAGAACCTGCATTAAACTTTGTTTTGAGACCAGTCTGGTGCTGGCAGACTAGTTTACGGTAGGCTTAATTTACATAGGATGAATCTTATGATCCCGTGGGGTCATCAGGGTTATCATAATTATGAGTATATGATATTTTTTTACGATTCGAAAGTGGTTACAATGGGCCTGCTTGAATGAAGAATATTTTCAGGGCAGGGCAGGGCAGGACAAACAGTATGACACTGTTTGTCCTGCCCGGCGATTATCGGCAAAATAAACCCATGGGGAGGCCTATATCTAGCAGAAGACGTTTTAAAGCTGCGATGTACGGTAGGTATGGGTAGCCTATATGTGAAGGCTATTCATACCTACCTACTGATATATCGTACTTTATCAACGAAACCCATGCTTCGTCCACTGCTGGACATAGCAGTGGACGAAGTGGATATAGCTGGCTCCCCAAGAAAGGCGAAATTTGCCCATAATTACCGCGCTGTGCAAGCGTGTTAGCAATCGCAGAGCACAGCTTTCGCGACCTAAATGCTGCTGCCCATCCCCGCCCAGTGCATTTGAGCTACACTGTTTCGGATGAATATACTATTCTACTCTTAAATTACTAGATAATGTGACATAATACCCTCATTTCATAAGGTTGGCAACGCGCTAGTGATATCCCTGTGATATTACGAGCGTCTTTAAGCTACGATGATGCTTACTATTACGCAGGCTGTATGCCATGTAAAAAAACACTTTTGTTGATAGTCTACTTGTCTACCTTTAAATTTAAAATTCCGAGCTTCCGCGGAATCTCACTTCAAATACGAACCAAGTCTAAGCAGTCGGAATGTCTAAAGCGAGTTGTTGATTAATAATTCATGTTTTAGATTTTATGCATCCTGATGTACTTATTTGCATATTCTCGAAGTACTAGGGCTTAGACTCAGTGACTTAATAGGCTAATGGTTCTTATAAATAGGGACACCGAGGTTAATGGTCGAGTAGATAAAGAAGTCTCTAGGTCTTTTATTGACATTCTATTTGTATTCATAATCATGATATCCATTGTAAGACGCCTGTTATGTATATAGGTCTCACAATACATGTTTGAATAAATCTACCTTGGGAATTATGTCAATTCGCAATCGATTGTTATTTACATACATCCCCGATGTAATGACGAAAATAAATAAGTGTTAAGACGAGAGTATTTGACGGGCCTGGTGGCGCAGATATTTGTGGGCCAAGGGATTCTATTCCTACCCAGGACAAATATTTATATAATGCTATTTGTGTTTGTTCTGTGTCTGGATCTTAAATATATGTACTTGAGTAGTATATTTGTGATTCTTTTGTTGTCTGATGTATATAACACAAGTGCTTTAAACGACTTATCACAGAGTCAGGTTAATGTATGAGATGTTATGTTATTTTATTATTATTATAATTATGTGTACTTCATCAAATTTCGATTAACACATTCATAGGTGTATACATCATCCTAACATACATGTCTATTACAACAAGTCACAATTTTCAAAACGAATTCGTGCTTGTCTCTCCTAATCGAGTTTCGAAACTGTCCCAACAAAGCACTCAACAAAATGGGAACGATTATTGAAATTACATAATTCTTTTAAATATCTTTTCACAGCGAAGTAAAAAACGGTATAGTGATTCTGTTAAAGTTCGAACGCGAATTCAAATTTCACTCAGACGAACTTATATTAATTAGAAAATTTAGTTTATTCAATCTGAACGACCGCCAGAGCGTCGCCACCGGCTATGGAGAAAACGAGAATCAAGGCTATTGTGCTAAAGGTAAACTAACTTTAATAAGTTACATTACGAAACATTTTTGTATATCTAAACTAGCGGCCTACCCAGACTACGTCCGAGTATACGGTCCGTATTTTTTTTCCTATGATTTTAATAAATATGAATTTAATAACAATAACATCCCTCTACCGGGAGTGTTTCAATCTCATTCTTGAGTTTCCAACCAGTAACTTTTGTGCAGTCGTTCTATAGTCATACGCCTGTATACATTTTAATGATGTATCTTATATATTTATATATATATATATATATGTACAGGGTAGGGATAGGCAGCAGCTTCCCCGATGCAATAAGCTGCGCTTTGCGATTGCCAAAACGCTTGCCCAGTGCGGAAATTAAAGGACAGTGTACTTTTAATGGCCGATATGATGATATATATATATAATATATCTTTTAAAACCAACCAGACATTTGGCTAAACCATCTTAAATATGACATAATGCATACACACTATTAAATAATGCAATAGTTGTTCCAATAGATCGGGACACAAAAACATATAGCAATCTTATTACAGTGAACAACCGTTTCGGTGCCGTTACTTACAATTAGGCTCATTTTTCAATAAATATTATGTGGAAGGTAATTCTCTTTACCGAACTTCCTGGGTACTAATTGAGTAGTCGGTACTGTGTGGTTTACTAATTGGTCGGTAATTATAGTTCCACGATGGTTCTACACTGCAACTAATTGCAGCGCTGAAGTGCTGGCTTGCTGGAAAATTAAACTTCATTTGAGATTGTTTCAAATGTTCCACAATTGTAGATTTTCTGACCTACAACATGCTTGAAAATGTATTTTACACTTCAATCATTTTTCAACAGATTTAAAACGGTTTACATCTCTTATAAGTTTACCTCCTAGCCTCCGCAGTTAGATTGTTCGACGATTTTACAAACTTCTAAAATCAACTAAAACAGCAAATACCATTTGAGTAAAGTTAATTTGCCACAGTAGTAGTTTTGATGAATTGAAGTGTTTAATTTTCTAGTGTTTGAAGAAATTATTTCAAAGGGCTTCAAATGCGGTTTGGTTAGTATTTCAAAATGTAATTTTATAAATTATTCGGAGACTATTTAAATACTGAATATTAATAATAACGCCATTTTACGTTTGTAATTAGTTCATACCTTTCATATATGAAGGCCTGTTCCATGTAGTTTTGAGCGAATATAAAGTATAACTATATTATATGTAGTGTAGTTTATGTTAGAGAATTTTAATAAATTTATTTTAGTGTATTTATACATATATTCATATAAAAAAGGCATGACTGGCTGTTCATATAGGTGTGTTGGTTCCAACACTGACATATAGTAAGTAGTGAATATTAAGTATGGCTGAAGAAACACGCGAGTAGAATTAATGCTGTTGCTAATATGAAATGAGAGTACTTCGAAGTACGTATGGTGTGAGTTTTAGAGATAGATTTGAAAAAATCGATGTGGTGTAAAAGATGATGTGTCTATAATGGAGATAGGCATATTGAGATGGTTTGAACATGTAGAAAGAATAGATAAAAGTAGAATGTAATAATATGACTGTACAAATATATACAGCGGAAGTGAATGGAAGAGTTAGACGAATATATCTTAACTAAATAGAAGAAATATTAGAGAAAGGCCAGGTCAGAAGAATCAAGAATAAACAAGCGTGTATGAAGGAACTAATGCGAGTATGGGAAGCAAGAGCGGTATGCCAAGATCGTAACAAGTGGAGATTTATAGTCTCTGTCTACCCCGATGGAACACAGCCGTGATGTAGTTATGTGTTTAAATATATGTAGGTAAGTGCATCATCGTCATGTCAGCCGCTGGGCGTCTACTATTTGATATAGGCCTTCCCAAGAAAGGAGTAATATTACCCTTAATTATGTACTCTGTTGGGGCAGCGTGTGGCAAATACAAATATATAGATATATAATAGTATAAACGTATTTACTGGGAGGAACCGGCTGAGTACCTCCCAGTGTACCAAGTATAGTAAAAGGTGCCAAAGGTACCAGAACCGACAGATGGCGGTATAACCAGCGGGAACAGTGCAGCTCAAAGCACGCGTAATTATGGTTCTTGGAGATATGCCTGTGACCAGCAGTGAAATTCCAAAGGCTGGTATGTTGATGATGATTTAACGCATTTATCTACCTATTTGTATTTACATGATGTTGCCTGATATGCCTTTCTTGTACATGACAGGCAAAAATATCAAAATTCAACCAAAAATTTAAGGATTGCATGTTGCATGTCTAACACACTTCAACAGTCCCTTTCGTGTGGAAATTCAAGACCAAAGTAAATTATGCATAATTTGTTAGGAACTCGCTGCCTCACCCGGACGCAGATTTTTAACTTGAAAACTTTATTAAAGAAGTCGGTAATGACTTTGGATTTCGTGGTAAAAGAGTTTCCAAATCGTAATTTGATCTGGCTACTTTAAAGCTTGGTTCGTACGAGTATATAGTATATTTTATATAAATAGTTTTTTTTCCAAAAATCATCCTTCAAGGGGACAAAGGGGGAGTATAAAGTTAGCATAAAAGTTTTACATGTTTACGTATATTTATATAAATGTTATTTTGTTATATCATTATAGTTAATACCTAAATAACTAATGATAACCTTAATATTCATATATTTATTTAATTATTAATTTTGGTTAAATAATATAATCATACGCCTCTTGAAAAAAGTCGGATTAAGAGTTGATTGATTTAAACATACAAGGCAGATGCGCTCGTACCGACTGACATAATCGGGACTGCATAAAGAGGGTCTGCTTTTCCAGACGGCCTATTGAAATCGACGGCTATTAAATGTCAATGTCAATATCTATAAGCGTGACATTTAAAAGTAATAGCTACATTTTCAAGATGATTATTTCGTATATTTTTATCAATGCTATGTGTTTTTTTAGAATTTAGCTTTTTAGCTTTAGTTTAGCTGATATCAAAGTGAAACGTTTCAGAAATAGCGTTTTTTTTCTACTATCTATATACGTATTTAAGTTATGTTTATGTCTTTCGCGTACGTTAGGTCAAATTAATATTAAATGCACGTAAATAAAAGCGATAGTTGAAAATGAAGTTTTAAAAAGCAATAAAACATACTGACATCTACGCTGCATTTTTATTAAAAATTTGCCATAGGCCATTCAATATATCATAGTATCAAGATGATCTATAGATGCCTAGTAAAATTGATATACTCATTTATTCTGTATTCAATGAAATTATAGTTGGCCCAATGGCGAACTATAATTTTGGCCTTTGGCATTGGCACTATTGCCACCCCCCTTTATCAGGTGTAGTAAGAGGCGACTGAGTTAACGGAACCGAAGGATGGCGGTGTATCCACCCGAAGGAGTCTAGCTAAAATGTTTCAGGGCGGGCATGGGCAGCAGCATTCTCGTCGCGAAGCTACGCTCTGCGAACAGTCTCAAATTCTCCTTTTTTGGGGAGGTCTATACACAACAGTGGATTTCTAATGACTGATATGATGAAGATGATGAAATACAAGCAAAACTTCGCAGTGACCTGCATAGTTCTTTTCCCCGTGAGATGGATGAGAAATATGCGAGAATAAAATATATTTCTTTACTACTTCAATGTAGAGGCTCATAAGTGAATGAGTTTTTTAAATTGGTTCAGAAGTAATTGAGTTTATTCGTAACAAAAATAGAAAAAATCAAAACTTCCTTACATTGTTTCATTTAAGGATATTTTTACAGTTTGTGTTTCAGTTGTTAAACTATGTAACTCGGTGGCGATGTGGTCTTCCAAAAGTAAAAGAATTCAAAATTTATCCATTAATTCTAGAATTTAATCGCATCAAACTAAAATAAAATCTTTTATCATATTATCAAATTTTCAAATAAATACATACAATAAAATCATTTTTTGTTTATACGGAACTCAACCGATGTTTTAAGCCGTATCTCTACAAAAGTCACGTAATTGTAGGTACGTCTTTTGCTCTTCCAAAATATCTGTACTATCTGTATCTAAAACAGAATCGGAGACTTTAATGAAAACTGTAAATTTTCTCAATTAACAAAAAATATTATTATAATTATGTCATTTGTTAATTTATTATTATTATTATTAATTTAATAAAAAAATTATAACACCATTGTCATGTTAAATATATTTTCAATATTATATTATGATACTGTATATTAATAACACATGTAAAGGCAATCAAAATTCTATATAGAAGATAGAATTTATCTTAATCATCTCTATAAGAAAAAATACTTTTTTTTTCAATTAATTCATTTTATGTTGTATATATGAAAGCGCAAGGTAAGGCGTGAGGTATCGGCAGAGTATAATAGTACCTCTCTCTGTACCAAGAGGCGACTAAGTTACCGATGTCAGTGGACTTCCAATGGCTAATATGATGATGATAATACCTCTATTGTCTGATGCCCGTAACACAGGAGACATCAAGCGACTTATCTCGGAATCGGATAAATATATGACATGTTGTGTGGATTTAATGTAATTATATTCAAACAGAAATCGTACTCGCAAAAGCTAACCACGCGCCAAAAGGGTCGAGTTTCCGTACAAATTAAATGTAATTCAGTTGGACCTTAATTTTCCAGTTACAGAGGACTTTTAAACTGTTAATCGCTCGTTAGGGGCCTGGGGATATCGAGTTACGAATTGGTGGGGTTTATCGCTTTTGATGAATGGGAGCTCGTGAGTTTATATTGTTCCGGTACTTCTGGCCTGATATTAATTTAATGTTACCTTGTTAGTGTATCAGTTTGTTTATTTTTTCACAACTACGTTCTCGAAGAATATTAGCTTCTGACTTGTGTTTATAAGGCTTTTGAACCTGGACTAGATTTAACCAGTATCGTTGAATTCACTTGATGAGTCCAATTGTAAAACTATATCCTATATCCAAGATTACACAAAAAAACAATAGTATGTTTCTACCGCTGAATAGAGTGTGACCATTTCTGTATTCTAGTTCAAAGGGTTTGAGATACATTAAAATAAAAAGGTTAAGTGACATAATATCTTGAAGTTACAAGGTTGGTAACACGTTTGTAATGACCCTGTGATAAAACAAGCGTCTATAGGCTGAGGTGATGCTTATAATCTAGTGGACCCTATCATGGTTGTCGTTTGATCCCGTAGGAGAGGTTGTCTGTCTTCTATCCGGGGAATCTGTACCGTTATTTTAGGTTCGATGTCCGTCATAGGGTTGTGGGATCCGCCTGATACACCGCGAGTTCTCTTATATACTTTATGGCATCGGGAGGTACGTAGGTATTTATGTCTACATGGATCAACTGGTATGCCAGTTGATCCATGTAACCATCCTGGATCTACGCACAACACAAGCCTGAACACAAAACTATATTATCATTTAGAAAAAATATTCGACGGGCACGATGGTGCAGATAGATTTGATCCTATCTTTTGCGCCAAGAGTCGTGGGTTCGATTCCCAACCAGAGAGAATATTTATATTATGTATGATATTTGTGTTTGTTCTGTGTCTGGGTATGAAATATATGTATTTATGTAGTACATTTGTGATTTATCTGTTGTCTGACCTCCGTGACACAAGTGCTTCAAGCGATTTATCACGGAGTCATGTCAATGTATGAGATGTTGTGGAAATATATTATTATTATTTATTTTTATAAAAGCCACTTACATGTTAGAACTCTCCTAATAATTAATTACGTCAATCCATTTATAATACTGATATCATTTATTTTGGAATACATTACTATTTTAATTATATTTTGGCCCGTATTTCAGTTGGGTCCAGCTGTGATTTCTGACAGTACTTAATTATTCCGTAATTCAATAATTATGTATTCCACCCAACATGCTCTTTAATCGTGCGTTATTGGATATCTATTTGCATCACCCGTATTTAATAGATTGTTGTGATTAAATTTACTAAAGTAAGAGACATGATGATTAAATTAATTTATGATGAAATTCTGTTGGAAATATTTATTATACCAAACAAAAAAACCCTATTATTTTTCCTTGAGGTACCAATACCTTGCAACAGATGGGGTGACAAAGATGCTGCATTGTCGTCGCAAAGTCACGCTCTGTAATTTCCACCCCCAAGGAGGCATAAAGAGGGTAAGGATACATTATCATCATGTCTGCCGTAAGACGTCTACTCCATTGATCGTGACACCAGACGTGATCTCCAATAAGACCAGTCTCGTATGCGACCTAGATCCAGTGTGATTTTGCGGTTTCAGCCAGATCGTCTGTCCACCTAATGGGTAGACGCTCTACGCGTCACGTATTCACGTCACGAAGCAATTTAAATAAGTCATATTTTATTCTACATATACTCAAAAACACATTTTAGTATTTCTCTGGTGACAGTAATATTGTGGCCTTAAATATTGCAACATATCGTGAGTTACCGGCAGAGTAGAATACTACCTCCCACTGTACCAGGTGTCGTAAGAGGCGACTAAAGTACCGACAGATGGCGGTATATCCATCCAAGACAGTTTAGTTCAAATGCACAGGGTGGGGATGGGCAGCAGTATCCCTATCGCGAAAATTGCTGCAATTGTCTATCGCAGCAATTTTCTCAAAATCAATAAAATTGGCAAAATTCCCCCTTTCTTGGGGAATCCTGTGTGCAGCAGTGGACTTTTAATAGCTGAAATGATGAAATATTCCAATTATGAAGTCTCCTATTTTTTAATGCTAAATAATTGCGCTCTTTTGTTTTAGCGCACAAAGAATATGCAAATAAAAAATGCGCAGCACACGAACACTATTTTCCGGCTGGTTTACCATGACAGCGGGAATATGTAACAGAGTGAGCCGCCGGCATAACTCAATTTATTTTGTCGGCAGTGAGTGCTTTGCCAGCTGATAGGTAGGTAGATAACTACAATTCCGTAAACACGGTTACATAATTGATTTTTCTCGTTATTTCCAATACGGTACGGTTGCCTTCTGCTCAATTAAGCAATGTATGAGCTAAATTAAGTTGTGCTCTGGAACTGCTATAAAGGTTTTGTAAATGGTAATATCAATTTAAGCTTAATGTGTACTATAACTGCAAGATTTTTTGGCTACCTTGGCTTTGTTGGAACCACCGCTGAAGATCCCATCAATCCGAAATATTTGTTTAGGACCTTATTCACCAGTTCTTCTTTTGTGCTTTTGTATGTTGCTTGCTTGTTGATGGCTTGTTTATATTTAAGGAGGCTTAATTTTATGCACAGCATCTCGTGACAGCAGCCTTATTTTGAAATTTGCTGAAAATTTATTACGATTTCTTTTGCGAGTCTAGATACTTACTTGAGTCTTAATGTCTGTTGTGACAATCAGTTTCAACTATTTAAAAAGTACATAAATAGATTTTGATATCTCATTGTAACGATATACAACAAGCAACGAAAAGTCCAATTGCTGTAAGTGTTAAGAGTTTCTCGCGCGTTTTATTTGAAATATTAGTATAAAGGGTATCTAAAAAATGTATATGACCATATAGCTAGGCCAGAAAATGTTGAGCGATAAATGAGTATTTTAAAAATAATCCCAGAAAATTTCAACAGTCTGTTAAATAATACAAATGTTTATTTCTATGCTGTTGTTTATTATACTTTTTATTACATAATGCTAATTTGAACTGGAGTCATTTAATACATATGGATATTAGAGTTAATTCATTACCACTGAATGCTTTCACAAATAGGCACGTACTAAAAAGGGTTCTTTTAATAGGCAGCTGAGGGTAACCCGATTTAAGCTCTTCATTAGCGCAGGCCGTTCTGGTGCAAATAAAAAACTCCTTTATTAAGGGCTCTAAGCGGAGCCAATCACAGCGCGTTAGGGTTTATGGCGCTATAAAAGTTATCCTAGCTGCGGGCAATGTCTCGTGTGAGAATGCGTTAAGCCCACTTTTCGGATCCCGGGGAAAATGAAAAAGGAACTTAATATACAGATCTATTTAACTTGGCACTAATGTTTTCATTATAAACATTAGATTCTCTTTATCATTAGCTATCACCTTACCTATAATAAATTTGGCAGGCCTGATGGCGCAGATTTTCGTCCTATATTGTGTGCGAAGGATCCTCTCCCAGGTTAAACATCGATATCATGTATTTATCATGATTCCTCTGATGTTTGATGTTCTCGGATTCACGTGATGAATGAGATATTGTGTGAATTTCAACCGACGATAGTTTACAATGAAATTTAAAGCGAAAGAAGATGAACTTAAATATTTTATTACTATTATTTTTACTAAACGTTATAATCTTCTTATAGCAATAAACCCGATAGTAGAAAATTGTTGTATGATAAATAGTATATACTTAAAATACTAAAAAATAATACTTAATTAAATAAAATTCTATACTTACAAAATACATAATGATTGTACTTAAAATAAGTTTAGAGGTAATTTTGTAACTTGGAACTAAATACCTGACCATAAAAGGAAATGTCTACAAAACGTATCCAGAAAGTGATTATTGAAAACAAACTATTAGAATGGTAGGCTATATATATTATTAGCGATTCTCTACATATTTTTTTTAAAGTTTACTATTTAATGGATATGGGGGGTTAGTTTGTAGTACATTTTTAATTGCTAGATGTATTAGTCGTTTGAACAAATCTCCCTCCCAAGAATATAACTTCTATGCCTTCTCTCTTCTCCTCCTCTCTAGTATATACTCTAGTTGTAGAGCAATGAGTAGTAGCGTATTTTTTTACAACTAGAATCTACGAAAGTGCACAGCGGCCTTCTCATTAGAAAATTTCTTAAATGATGTTGATAACTATCTCTTAGTAGCGCTCTTGAGTGATTGTCATCGACACCCGTTTCAATCTCTTGTAATGGATACAGGGATAGAGATGCGCACTTTATACGTTTGTGACATTATGTTTTCTGAACTACAACAGTTCAGAAAACTGCATACACAAATTAGTTAATTTATGTTTTGTTACTCTTAAGAACGGTTGTCACAAAGTAATTAAACTGCGTTTTAAAGCCGTTAAAAGAAATTTCATTACAATTTAGCTAGGTTTACAATCTATGCAAACATCTCTGTAATCCTCTTACATTGGGATCTGAAATTTTGGCTTTATTTATGGATACTAGGTATATAGATTCTATTGATTTTGCGTTATATTCTATGCTCTAGACGTGCTTGCAATGTCCAGAGCCCCAAATAGCCGACGCCAGTATAAAGGCTTTACATTAATTAATATGCCCCAGTTTCTCTTCGTAAGGAGTTACCTGTTACAAGTTAAAGGTGAACGTTCTATGTTATTACGATGCAATAAATTTGTGGCTGTTGGGTACCGGCTGAGCTTATCGACAAATTTATATGAGGTAGACTTCATATAAAAGTCGCCTGCGTTGGTGGCCATTTAGCGGTAAAAATAGATTGGAGAACTATTTTTGCCGCCAAATGGCAATGTTCGTATTATTGTGTTACGTTTTGAAGAGAGTAAGAGGCATTGAAATTACTGGGTAATGTGACATCGTCTCTTCAAGTCACAAAGCTAGAAATGCGCTAGTATTCTCCTTGTTATATTACTAGCATCTATAAACTGTAGTTTTCTATTATGCTACTGTGTGCTTGTAACAAACAAGTAAAAAAATAAAAAAACGCAAATGGTGGTATACATACCTGTAACAACATGGCTGAAATGCAACAGGATGGGGATAGGAAGCGGCGTCCCCGTTGCAAAGTTCTAACATTATCAACACACTTATATCTCAAAGAAAACAATATAAATAAATAAATTAATTAAAAACTTTAAATTTATTAATATCCTTCAGCGTTAGCAGGTCAACAACCGGTAATGAAATCCAAGGTTAAACATTCCTGTGGTATTTCAGTCTCACAAGCAGTGATATGTTTTTATGAATCAATCCAAATGAGCGAGATATAGGAACATACATCGCGTCGGTCGTCCTATACCAACCCTTACATTCACTTCTGCTCTAAATATTTGTGCAGTCATTCTACTTTCATCCATCCTTTCTACATGTCCAAAGCATCTTAACATTCCTTTATCTTTTATTGTCACAACACATTTCACACCACATCGATCTTTTATTACACTATTCTTTAATTTATCTCTCAAACTCACACCATACATACTTTAAAGTGCTCGCGTTTCAACAACATTTATTCTACTCGCGTGCTTCTTCTGCGATACCCAACATTCACTACCATATGCCAGTGTTGGAACCAACATACCTATATGAACAGCCAGTCGTGCCCTTTTTGCCATATTTTGGCTACCCACAAAAATATAGGAACTATCTACCAAAATAGGTGTCTAAGAATAATCAGCATAGAACTATATGACTGAATGATGAATATGAATGAATGGTATTTTTTTTATTCTGGTTAGGTTATGTTAGGATATCTTCAAATCACAAGGTTTGCAACGCATTAGTGATATCCTTGTGGTATTATGACCGTTATAAGGGTTTAAGCTGCTGCTGTATGTAGAACTGATCTAATAAAAAATATTTAATTGCAAGATATACCATCATAAATAACCTACATATGTGCTGTAGGTTACCTACAGAGTAGAATAATACCTGCCTTTGCTTTAGGTGCCTTAAGAAGTAAGTAAGAACCGACTGAAGACGGTCACACGGCTTTTATCCGAAATAGTGTACCTTAAATTCACAGGGCGTGGATGAGCAGTATGGCTTTTGCTTAGCTTCGCTCTACGATCATCACAGTGCTTGTCCAGCGCAGTAATTATAGGCAAAATTCCTCCTCTCTTGGGGCGGCCTATATACTCGTACAGTAGTTGACGCTTTGTGCTATATACGTTGTTGATCGCACTATATCCCACCACCTGATAAGGTACTGGAGTTTTCACTTATACACGGTATAAGTTAGCTTTTCCAACTAAATATTTTTAGTTTTAATTCAAACCAAGCGTAGCTGTACCCGCGAATTCATCCACGTGAAATAGTGACTTTAAGCAGCATATTCTCTTCAAATGTATATTTTTCGCCCGTCTATGCCACATTTTAAATTGTTGCTTCGCTTCCATTAGTCGTAGCGTGATGTTATTATAACCTAGGTTATTTCCTATTAAATCAACTATCTGCCAGTGAAAGGCTCCTCCAATTTCGTGCAGCCAATTTAGTTATTTATCGGAACAAACAGATAAACAGACAGACATAAATAGACATGGTTATTTTAATATTATAAACAGACAGTCTAATTAATTTATATGTATAGATGTATAAATCAGGCTATAATCCAACACTAAATTAATTTTGTGAAATACATGACGTGGTACCGACAGAGTGCCGTGGGTCTCTGCAGAGTGGAACAGTGCCTCCCGATATATATGTCATAAGAGAAGACTAAGGAAACGGAACCGATAACTTTAACTTTAACTACATCGGGGCGGAAATAGACACTTCCGAAATTCCCCCTTTCTTGTGGAAGCTTATATCCAGCATGGAAATTCTATGTCTGCTATAGTGATGACGATGATAAAGCTTATTTCAACACCTTATTCAGTGTATAATTAATACAAAATCAAATAGTATTGGTGCTTGTTCTGGTTTATCTATGGTATATGTATGTCAATAAGTTCATACCTATTAACGTTATTCACGTATCTTATATCAATATTTCCTACCCATCTAATGTCATTTGAGCTTCAATCCATACTGACCGTAGCCAGCCGCGTCGTGAAGGTTAATTAAATTTGTTACCCGGAAGATGGGGCCGATCCAATTTCATGGTAATCCTTGAAGGATAAGGGATTTGTATGGGATTTAACGGTACATCGGTATTAGGTTTGGCTCCGAATAATGCATGCATTCTTTTGTGCTTATTTGTATTTAGGTACAGTTCATGACAGAAAAAATCGAAATCACCTTTTCCTTGAATAATATATTCTAGGATTCTTTGTCGGATTCCCACGGGAGCAGAATAGCAAGATAGATATAGAAAGTTGCCTTCCAAAATTGTGCCTATATAAACCAATATTTGCAAAAGACTGCAAAAAGGAGATAGGTGAACAAGCTATGGGTAATGCAAAGTCACCGACATAGTTCGACGGATTAGCAAGTTAAAGTAGCATTGGGTTCACTCAGCATGTAGACTTGATAAAGTGATGGAACGAGGAGTTATAAGGTTTTGTAATGAAGACCACGTACCGAAAAGCAGTGTTGGGCGGGCGCCCTATGCAACGCTTACTGGACGCCTAGGAAGTGAACAGACGATCTGACTAAAACCGCAGGATCACGCTTGTCGCAGGCTGTATAGCAGTCACGAAAATCACGCGGAGATGTCAATGTCTAGCAGTAGACGTCCTACAATTTATATGACGATGACTGCAAAATGGACGTCTACAGAAAAACGACTGACGATCTGACTCAAACCATAGGAACGTGATAGAAGTAGAAGTGTTTTTCAAAATTTCTTGGGATAGTCCAGTACGGGTTGGCCTTTAGTGATAAAAAAAATGATAAATGAAACTTCTGAATATGATAATAATAATAAAACTAGAGAAATTTAAAACTTCGTTCCGTATACGTCAGATCTGAACACTTTTCTGTAAATGACAAACAAGCATACGGTCACCGTAGTGATAAACATCGTTGTAGCCTATTGACAGAAACATATTTGGCTTCTAAGTATCTATTAGAATTAGTATGAATTTAAGCAAATTGCAATTAGACATAGTAGATTTTTAGGTACGTTTTTAGGTAAGTTGAAAACTACTTCACAACTTGCACTCTTTCCTACTAAGCTCAAATGGATTTCTTTTTGACTTAGCGGAAACGCACATGTCCTCTCTTTGCTATACAAGCTATTGTTATGTCCTTTCCCTTCTGCTTATTTTAAAATCGCTTCGTGTCCCTGGGGCAGCTATGAAAAATCCCTAAAATAGCCAGAGAATTTGTCACTCAAAATGCCTGCAACTTTTTAATAACAAATCCTTTGTGGTTCAAGCCGTTAGTAGTGGAATGCGCTCCACCTTAAAGTTAGATCTGATCAGTCTCCTTCTATATTTAAAAGAATGGTGAAGGAGCTTATCTGTCACTCTAATTTTCCTTCTGAAACTTTGTCCTCGATATGTATATGTTTCTGATATCAACATACGTGTACATATTTATACGTATGTATGTATATGTAATTTGTACAAGTACACCTTAAACTACGACAAGCTTCAACATTATCTTCATCCAAAGGTTACCATTAAGAGATTACATTTAGTGATAAGCTTCTTGTACTTTTCTATATTTTTATTATATGTTATTATTTGTCAGTTTTGGTACTGCAATTGCATTCTACGACATCGAGTGTAGATAAAAGTATATAATGTGATAATTGAGATCATATCATCACCATAGCAGCCGTAAAACTTAGCTAGACATCCTCCCTAAAAAGAGGGGAACTGCCCATAATTGCCGCGCTGAGCCATTGTGGTGGCAACCGCAGAGCGCAGCTTCACAATATGAACGCTGGTGCTCATTTTCGCCCTGTTGCATTTAAGTTTCAGTATTTCGAGTGGATATACCTCCATCTGTCGGTTCCGGTACTTTAGTCACTTGGTATAGGAGGAAGTAAACTTCTACTCTGCCGGTACCACACGGCCAGAAGAATAGTAGATCAAATCAAGCTCGTTCAACGACTAACAAGTAATTTACTCGTACAGAATTTCAGATTGTAAAATTCCTTTTAACCGTTTCAGCCTATTTAACATAAATCAGTTAAACTCAGCATAAAGGGAAAATAACCGTAAGCCTCTCGCCGTAGAATGGAATTATGTGTTGATTGATGTCCTGAGCGAACTTGCCTGTTTGTTAGGAGAAACTGCTCACTCATTTTGAATAAAAGCTCGATAAAATTACTTCGTTACCTTAGAATAGGCGTTTTAGGTAAATCCTGCATCTTATCTTGAAAAATATAATAACACGTTATCTTGATTAACCTTGTGTAGCCAATGTTAGTAAAGGAATATAATATAACTAAAACTTCACTCAAAGAATATTTTGTTTACTCAAAATTTAGATAAATTAAATCACTAATATTTTTTAAATAGGAAATACTAGATTTAACGAGACTCATAATACTTATAATCTTACTCATGTTTATTAATAGTAAATAAAAAAGTATATATTTGTGGTAATAAATTATTTTTTAAGTTGTTATAATAAATTATTTTTTAAGTAAGGTTGTCAAGTTCAAGATCGTATGAATATTTTCCAATATTTAAGCGGTCAATTATCATAGTTTTTAATTTTTTTTTATTAATTGAAATGTTAGATAAAAATGTAAAAAATTTAATAAACTAAGTTTTAAAGCCATTAAAACATTGCTTCTAACAATCTAAATAAATACGAATGTATAGTAGTTTGGTTTCCTATTGAAATAGTGTTGATTGTGTGTATGCAGACTTTGCGCTGAAGTCTTGATCGATCTTTATATGAGAACAATATGTCCTGCGATTTTTTGTTGTGATTTTATTTTATGACAAAAACCGTTGCTTATTATATGAAATTGTTAGATGTTGCCAGTGACTTTGTTTATTCCCGGTCTATTTGAATGTGCATTAGCGATACTGTTCAAAATACGAATAACGTGACCGATCACAAGAAATGGCTTGCTTTTGCGCTGCAGTTTCAGACTGAGAAAGATTGAAATTCAATAAAAAAATATATGTATTATACATATACACTGTTATTTTATACTTTGAAATTTTTAAATTATTTTATTATCTTAAATGTTTGCACGATTTACGTAGATTTCGGTAACCATAAAAAAACAACGTGTTATGATAATATAATTTTTTAACAGGATAAAATTCTCTAGGAAACAGAACAGATTTATGAATGTTTTATTTTTATTAGACCAGGTTGACAAACAAGCGTATACTCCAAGCGATAGTAAGCGTCACCGCAGCCTATAGCCGTTCGTAATATCACTAGCGTGTGGTTGGCCTTGTGACTTGAAGATATTATATCGCATTACCCAGTAATTTCACTACTCTCACCCTTCAAACCGAAACACTGCTATTTGGGTTTAGAAATAGGTACCAATGCAAACTACCTTTGTATAATATTTTATTTATCTGTTTATTATACTAATATTATTAAAACATTACATACTTATTTTTTAAAAGAATTTATAGATTACATATTTGTTTAGTCCATTTATATATTAATTAAAAATAATATACAATTTATAAATAGAAACTAGAAAGCAATACCGTAATGATACTTTTAAAGAGTTTCAACAAATGCTGGAACGAGAGAATGCTGGAGCCAACGACACCATTCCCGGATTGGAGTTATGACGTATACTGTAAACGTTTATGGAATTTTGTTTTATGACGTTGTAAAATGAAATATATTTAATGCTAAGAAATAAAAAGCTTAAAGTCTCGTACACTCTTATGGTACTCTAGAAAGGCAACTGTCGCTTTGCGTCTAGGTGTTGGTATGGAGGCATACAAATCGTGTAAACGTGACTTATAATTTTTTTTGGTAGCGAGTTTATAGGTACATATTTTACGATCCTTTAACTTTAAAGACAAAATTATATTTTATGTGCAAATTAAAATTGGAAACGTTGAAATTACCTTGATTTATATACCTTAGGTGATGCCTAATAATTTCTTCTATTTAGACAATGCATCAAATAGTTTTACATTAAATTAATTATGTAAGATATATAAAATAAATAGTAGTAAAACTCGTGACTGTAAAGCAGTTGTTATTTGTTGCATATCTATAAAGTTTTTTTTTATTATTATTCTTATGTAGAACTTTTTATCACTTCACTATTTCATTACGACATGAAAAATCTTGATGTGAAAAATAAACTTCTAAGCGACTGAACGAATTTTTATCATATTTAGTTTACTGTGTGCAGTTTGATACAAATTATGTGAGTACCTATGCATTATATCTGAATTTATAGTCGCCATATTGTTTTCATGATAAACATATTCGTTTTCTGACTCATACATATCAGGTATGATAAACGGAAAAGTATTTATTCATTTATTTAATCTACCAACATTTTTTACCCTTTATAGGTTACACAAAATATAAGCACATCTTACACAAAATAACGTCTTAGTGCGAGCTATAAATATATACTAAAATTTAATTTAAAAAGATAACAAAAAAAAATATAACTTATGCATACATATAACATATACACACATACACAAAGAACAGCTTGCAACCAATGCTCACTGAGGGTAAAATAACGACCGAACCATGTTGGCTGAGCTTTACGACGACCTCTGGCGTACAATATAAGATCATTGCGATCATCTGCGCCAACGTTGTTGGGATATGTTCAACTTCTTCTTAGTGAAAATCACTTTTAATATCTGCTAAAGAGAGTAGAAAGCAAGTATATTTTTTATATATGCTTGTTACTTTTCTGGCAGAAAATAGTAAAACTTTACTCTGTACCAGATGACGTAAGAGGCGATTGAGGTACTGGAATTTACAGATTATATCAGAGTATATATTCCAAAACAACGTAGCTTAAATGCTATAAATGGTGATGATGTTAACAGTATTTCTGTTGCGGAGCAACCCTCTGCGACTACTTCCACTCTAGCCCAGCGTGGCAATTAATAATAATAAATAAATAATATATATGAAATAAGTATTTATTATTATTATAGTATTCCCGTCATGAAGCTACCCTCTGCGATTGCGCGGCAATTATGAATGAAATTACATTCTTTCTGCAGGAGACCTATGTCCAGCAGTGAGCGTTAGTGGTTCGATGATCGGAATAGTAGAACTCAATCATGATATATAAAGTATTATATAGATATATCTATCTATCTATCTAATATTATATATAGTAGTATATACATTTCCGAAATATCACATACATTTGACACTAGTCAACTGAGGAATCACAGATACATATACTTCAATACAAATATTTAATATATTGACACAACAAATACACATATCATCATATAAATATTTGTCCTGGGTGGGAATCCAATTCACGACCCTTGAGACACAAGATAGAATCACTACCATCTGCGCCAACGGGCCGATCAATCAACGATTACGGTTCTACAGCTGATTCCTATGTAAGGGACAAAATAATTACCAGTGGGAGTCTGAATTCAAATCCAACTTAAACGACTGTACTCTACTTATACTTATATTTATATTCATGAATTTCTCCGAACCCATACATATAGCGGAGTAATTGCCGACGTTGCGAAGCTCGAAGCGCTCTCCGAAGCACTCGCATAAAACATGACACTTGAAACGGAGCGCTGAGTAAAAAGTTTATTCCGCCCAGATTGATGCCGACTTGGATACATTGTGACGTGATATTCGTTTGAATGTGTTGTGGCCTTTTTGTACTTGAGCATCTCATTTTAATATGTGCCTACATTATACTGTCTGTGCTTTAAGGAAGGCGTTGCTCGTCTGATCTTCACTTCTTTTCTTTGTTTACTTCTTTTGTTTTGTTTTTAAATAGTAGATCATTTTAGAATTTCATCAATTCTTTTTTGTTGGTTTTATATAATTATACTAGCTTCCCCAACAGATATGGTTTTGACTTAACTATATATATATATATATATAGTTAAGTCAAATAATATTATGTATATATATATACATATATATATATATATATTTATATCATATGCATTTATTGCGTTTATTTATACAAATATGTATGCCACGTTTATTTATTTTGTATATATATTGCCTGCACCACTATATATATATATATATTTTTCAGTTTTGTGTAATGGTTGACTGGGAGATAATGCCATCTGGCATTAAGTCCGCCATTTGTACATTTTGTAACATTTTGTGTAATAAAGTTAAATAAATAAAAAAAAAAAATAAAATATATATAAAAAATTAAATTTTAAATTGAGATGACTGACGAACTGACCTAACCCTCATGTTGGACCGAACTGTAGACAGCAAGCATAATTCATCTTATTCAAAATCGGTTGAGTAATTATAAAATATATTCAAAAGAGTTTTAAAGTAATGTATTTTTTTTCAATATCATATCTATTACATTGTCAGCACATTCATTAGCATAGACTTTGCTTAAATTATAGCATATTTACAGTATGATCAGATCTTATGAAGAGGCTGTGAGGTACGGGCAGAGTAGAATAGTACCTCCCACTGCACTAGGTGTCGTAATAGGCGACTACGGTGCCAATACCGACAGATGGCGGTATATCCGTCCGAAACAGTGCTGCTCAAATGCATAGGACGGTGGAGGACAGCAACGAAAGCTTCGCTCTGCGATTGCCAACACACTTGCCCAACGCAGAAAATATGGGCAAAAAACCTCCTTTTTTGGAGAGGCCTATGTCCAGCAGTGGACTTTCAATGGCTGGTATGATTGATGATCATGAACTTACGATAATATCTTAAAGCCTGCTGTAACTGAGTCTTGATATAAGTTTCACTTACTTTATTTGTATTTTTTCAAATTTTTTTAAAAGTATAATGATTTTCAGCCAATGGACTTGAGCAAATCGTTCAGTTAATAATCTTTTCAGTTATTAATGTTATTAGTTTGCTACTACCGGAAATTCATCAAAAATTATTATTAAAATATATGCTTACGCAATTATTTCCAACCAAAAGGAATTTTTTAAAAACTTTCTGCTATCCAAAACAAATCTTCACCTTAACCAGCTGGTAAATGCTTGAATTTATCATGATAATACGATTATGTAAAATATACAGCAACCAAAAGTGACATTTGCTGTGTAATAGAGTTGAATAGTTAATATTCGTCGATGTGGCTGCTTCTGGAGAGATGCTGTCGGCCATTGTGTCGCGACCTTGGGCGACCCTCCACTCGGCCCAGCCACTAAGCCATGAGTGCTTTTTATTGGATCGGGAGAATGAATAACTAAATATTTAAACTATATCAACGAAAATGTTCTTAACACTAATGGTTGTTTTGATAATCTCGTATAAATACACGGGCCCGATAGTGCAGATGGCAGTGATTTTATTTTGTACGCGGGGGGTTGTTACTTCGATCCTCACCCATGATATTTATATGATGAATCTTTAATCTTTGTTCGGTGTCTGGGTATTAAGTAGGTATAAATTATCTTTTAGTGATATGTTAAATTATTTCAATTATTATTTTGTGTCGGCTTCTTTATACATTTTTAATCCAATTGTGCGATGTGTAGTATTTATAATATAAATGATACATAGAGGGTCTATATAACAGTAAACTGTAGCTTAATTAAACAACTTGACAGTAGATTGACTAGGTTAGTTGAAAAATGCTAACAAACTTGACTGTTGACTTTGGCCCACGCGGTACTAACCGTTACTTAATGATGGGCTTTTATTCATCGGTAAGACCTGCAGCATATGATGCTTGCACTGGATTAGGGAATAAGAAAGCGTTGAAAGGCTTAAATATCTCATACTATAACCCCTCTCATACTTTGCACCATGATAAGTAGCATTAATTACAGTGAAATTACACATATAATACTTATATACTTATATAAATAACATCCATACACAGAACAAATACAAATATTCATCATATAAATAATGCTCATATATATAATTTAGCCGAGGGTACCGGCGGAGTAGAATAGTACCTATCCTTATACCAGGGGTCGTAAGAGGCGATTAAGATAACAAAACTGACAGATTGCGGTAAACCCAGCCGAAAAAGTGTAGCTCAAATGTACGTGGTGGGGATGGGCATCAGCATAACCGTCGTGAAAGCTGCGCTCTGCAACTCTCAATATGCTTGCGCAGCGCGGAAATAATGGGAAAAATTCCCTTTTTCTAGGGGAGACTTATGTCCAACAGTGGACTTCCAATGCCTGATATGATGAAATCGGTCATAGTATACGCTGCTACAAAGTACATTTGTACATGTTAACTTTTCATTCAATTGTAATTAGTATTTGTGGGTCAGTTTACGAATAATAATAAATCAAGACGAGTAATTGTAAAAATATCAACAAAATAAGGTGCCGAGGTGTAGTGCCATTTTTCAGATCGATTTACATATCTTGAGTTACTATTATTGGTATAGGTTAGTAGTATATACGAAATAAAAGACGTGTTTCGTTCTGAATTTTAATAAAACTTAAGCTAATTAAATCATACAGGACATTATTAAATAGAGATCTGTAATTTAATTTATTACAAAATAGTTTGCAGCATGTATTTAGACGTAATTATTAATAATTAAATATATTATCTCCTTAGATTTTAGATAACATTATTTTCGATCTAATAGTGACATTTTGGACAGGGTTTAATATAATTACAATTCAAGCATAGAACGTGTTTTTGTGGAGATATGTACTAAAAAAACCCCACTAAAAGCTCTTGTGAAATCTAGTGTTTATGATTTTTAGGAAATCCTTTACTGAAATGAATTTTCTAGGCCGAGTAATACAAATAAACAATTGTGAAATAACTATGTGTTATTTTGGAGAGATTCATTATTATTGGATAGGGAAAATACTTAATTCACAATAAATTCTTAAAATATTAAGTCAGTGATGTTTAAAAATATTTACATAACTTGAATTAATCTATTTATTATAAAACTTAGGATTATTTTATATATAGTAATCCTACAGTCAGAAATATAAGCGTAAGAAAACAATTGGGAGGTTGGTGTTAACATATTTTTGTTATCAAGTACCCATGTCTCATCGTAATATTATAAATCAGTATTATAGTATACAAGGATAAGGGATGCGAAACCTGTAGGAATGGTCAATTGATCTGATATGACTAGACGAGCTGAACTCTTAATGCTAGTTACTTAATAGAGCCATCTTGTATTATTTAAGAGCTATAAAAGTTGTCCTGTGAGATACCGGCAGTGTACTCACACTGCCGGTGTACACAGTAATAGTACCTCACACTGCACCAGTTTTCGTAAGAAGTAATTAATGTACCATTACCGCCAGATGGAGGTGTATCCATCCGAAACAGGGCAGCTCAAATGCACAGGGTGGGGATGGGCAGCAGAATCCCTGTCGCGATAGTTGCGCTCTGCAATTGCTAACACGCTTGCTCAGCGCGGCAATTGTGAGTGGCAGAAAAAAAGAAAACAAAATTGGTAAAAGTCCTATGGACTCTGTCTCACCGGTCCCGTTGGAGCCTTCCTATTATTCAATCATTAGTTCACTCTTGTTTTTACGATTCCACTATCCTGGTGCATAATACTCGATAAAGGAATGACTGATTCCATTATTGTATTTTTGTCTTTTTGTACAAGCAAATTATTTAAGCATGTATTAAGACATGTAAGATTAAAGTAATAAAACCTCACACAATACTTAAGTTGTTAATATAAGAAGAAATTGCCGTTTCACTTTCTGACATTTTTTATAATTGAAATGCTATTATAAAAGATACGTTTTGAAGTCGTAAAGTTTGTACATTACATGTAACATGTGGAAAAACATAATGAATTATATTAATTACTGAGACTCAGTTTTATGATTTGGTATCGCTTAGGTTTATTATCTAATAACGTTTTAGTACGTAACAGCATGTTCCCGCGTACCTCATGTTATTACACGGAGAAATTGGCTTCGAAACTGATATACTTTCTAATGAAATATTAGAGAAATTACGGTATTACACATTCGGTGGTGTCTAATCTTAAACGCCAAATGTTACGAGACAAATATTTATGTGTTGAACATTTGTTGTTGAACGTTTTGGTATTAATTACGTATTAAATACGTAATAAAGTATTGTATTGCTGTGAGGTACCGGCTGAGTAGAATAGCACCTCCCCTTCGTACCAGGTGTCGTAAGAGGCGACTAAGGTACCAATACCGACAGATGTGAGTATATCCGTCCGAAACACTATTAAAAACATTATTATGTGTTATAGATAATAATATAATTAACGCTTATACATAACGCTTGAATATGGAAAAATTTAACAAAGAAATTCTAAACTTGAAAGGATTCTTTATCTTTCAGATAAATGTTGTATACCGGTATTTGTTCAAATATCGTACGTAGATTATTATAAGCCATGGCAGTTGTTTATCCAATTTTCTATCCCTATAGTAGTTGGAACGTTATATTTACCTGCCAAATTTGTCTTGAATCAATTGAGATATCAATTGAGATACTCAACAGATTTATTTGGGTTGATCTGTAACCGAGTGTATTATGATACTGCGAGACTTAAGGAAAATAAAGAATAATTTCTTTTGCATGAGTTCGCGTAATTTCCTTCCAATCTTTTTCTCTTAACATCATAGCAGCCATAAAACGTCCACTGGTGGACATAGACGGCCACCTCAAGATATACCGAGTTTTGTCGCGTGTGTAAATCGCGTAGTGATCGAAGCTTCACAATGATAATTCTGCTGCCCATCACCGCCCTATTAAATTTGTACTTATACTGTATCTATATAAATTTAGTGGAATAGAATACCGACAATATATTTTAATGTTGTTGGTATCTTCAAAGTATTTTATGTAAATATTCCTTTACTATTTCACTTTAAGGTCAAAGGCCGATTTTATGAAACCTATGACCATATATTTTTTCATAATGAGAAGGGTATTTAATATTGTCTAATAGACATCAATTTATTTAGTTATATTTTGATTAATACTCATAATATGAAAAATGTGCCGTGGAATAAAGGTGGAGTAGAATAGTATTTGCATCTCTGCCAGATGTTGGAAAACGACTAAGGTACCGAAACCGACAGATGGCGGTTTACCCACCTGAAACAGTGCAGTTTAAATACAACAGGGTGTAGATGGGCCGAAGCATTTGCAATTCGTTAATCAGTAATTCGTGTCAAAGCTGCGCTCTGCAATTAACACAGCGCGGTAATAATGGGAAAATCTCCTGTTCTTAGGGACATAGGCTTATGTTCGATATGAAACAATTGCTTTCCATGTTGATATAAAAAACGGTTTAACATTTACTGTTCCACCTACAATTTTGTATTCAGAAAAATATCTTGTGTCTTTTCATACAGCTGAAATTTACTATGTATTCGATATAATTTTCGCCTCATTTAAATACATTTATTTATTATTATATTACTAAAATCCCAAAAAGACACGTTTTCAAAACGAAGTCCATATTTCTTTGTTTCTTTTTCTGTTGTAACTTTATTTAAGTACTAATTTGATATTGTTATACTTGTATGATATATGAGCGCAGACTGTGAAATCTTTATTATTAGCACAAAAATAAAATACACCAAGAATAATGTAGAATTATCAGTTTCTAATATTATTAAAAAAATATATATAATTTCGTGTTATGAATATACTTAGCACGAAGTGATTTTGAAACTGCGTCCAATTCCATCTAAATATTTCTAAACATAACCGAACTCTGACATATTCGACTAGTGTTTGAGATATACGTGTTTGTTATCTGCGGTTTAAAAGTCAACATAATGTATTATTCTAATTTCGTTTACACCAAAAGTTGAAGTCAAACAAAACCCATGAAGCATTCATGTTTTTTAAATAGATCGTTGCTATCAAAGCCTTTCGTGTTCAATGTTTCTGATATATTGCAGAGCTTTTATCTTGACATTAAATGTCATTTAGGTATATTTGTACGTTAACACAAAATATATGTTATAATGTCTATACATCACGAGTTTATTGAAACCAAACCTAACAAATATAGAAGTTACTAAGACTGTTGCAAGTAAATGAATACACTTAAATGAAAATTCAATAAAAGGTTTTGGAATCCTCATAATCTCATAGCAATAGTAAATAAATTTCTGGAGTGATCTGTTTACCTCGTTAAATTGAAATATCTTGTTTGTATTCACATGAAAATGGCTTTTTTGTGTAAGCCTCCGAAATAGATAGGAAATATATATCGAGTAATAATCGATTAAATGTAAAGCATATTAGAGCAACGAACGTGCTTTCCAAAAGGGCCTTTTTTTAGGTTCAAACAAAAAAAATCAACTAAAATCATATTAGTGATTTCAGATCCTGACAGAATAGAATAATTTAATAGTGTACTTATTTTTCAAAGAAAATAAGAAACATTTCGTAGTCACTTAATGACTTTTTTGCTATCACATCTACACTGGTATATTCTAAGATGTCTGAAGCCTATATTGACGGCCGGTAGTATCTATCTTTAATATGTAATCTGTCATTTAGACATCAATTCTATTTACTTGGTGATAAAGCCATTGCCAATCCCTGACGTGGTATAAATCGCCATTTTGTTTTTGATAAGGAAACAAATCGGTCGACGCTATCATCTTCTTCTAAATTTGAATTATACTACTCGATACCTAAAGATTGAAGAATTGTTTCTCAATCTAAATATTATAATTGGATTTATTAATGATTAGTTCTAGATATTATAAAGTAGTTTTCTCAACAGTTATGTAAAAATACTTCATTTTAGGTAGGCACATACTTATATTACAATTTTTTTAAAGACATTCGGGGTTTCCTGGATTTTATTACATCTTGGAGCTTCGGTTTAAGTTTAAAAGGTTCGTATTTCAAAATAGAACTGAATATGCGGAATAGAAATTCTAAAGATAGCGAATTGTATTGATTCAGACAGCTCTCCTGACGCCGATGAACTTTTAGACTCGAACATAGTTAAAAAAGGCCGAAACTGTTGGTTGGTATATCATAGATTTAAGTTAATGGCAACATTAAATTGATTTGATTCTAATGTTTTTCTGGGTCTTATAAACTGTCCATTGTTTTATTTGCATTTAAAATCCTATATTTCACAATTTATACTAGAATCATTTATCTTGCCTCGTGTTGCACCTGAACCCGCAATTTTCAGGGGAAATCAGAGGTCATGCACTTCCAATTCTGCTACTTACATCTCATAGTACAGATGAGTTTTTTGTAGTGTTGTTTGTATGCTGAGAGCCAGCTTGATCTCTAATTTCACACCAAGTAGATCACATACAAAGGTCACTTGTATTGGTATCTCACTCTAACCTATTTTTACTGCCAAATACAGTACAAATACAGTATTCGCATTGTTGTGGTCTGGTTTAAAGGGTGATAGAGGCTGCGAAATTCGACATCGCGCTAGTGATATTTTTTTAATCTGATAGTCGAGGAGTTTGTTCATAAGGATATGTCAGCCTTGTCAGTGTTGAGATATTCTTGTGATATTACGAGCGTGTATAGGCTGCGGTGACGCTTACTATCACGCGGACTGTATGCTTGTTTGTTGGTCTAGTTCTATTATCATAAATCTCTTCAATGTAACTAGTAATTGTTTTGCTAATGCGATTCCTCGAAAACTAAAAGGCGCGGGTTTAGTTCCCGCCTGAAACAGTTTTACTGTTGTTTATATTGTAATTTTAATTTTATTAAGAAATTAATAAAAATATATTCAAGTAAAAAAATGCGCATCTATAATTACTTATACTTAGTATCCCTCCATTAAAAATAAATGTATGTTTGTTTAAATAAATAAACAATTATTGTTAGTTGACATTAAGTAAGTAAACACATCCGCAGTAATATACTCGTAGTATAATAAAATTATTGAGAGAAGGTCACCTAAAAATTGATATACCAAGGTTTTCCGCTAAAGGTTCATTATCATTTCTATATCGCTATATAAATATTGATTTTAGTTTGTAATTTATAAACTTTCTCTCATTTCTCTGATCTCTATGTAACGCAAAGTTTTGGAATAAAAAGTTACAAAGTCGGAGATAGACCTTGCTTTATCTTCAGCAAATATTAAATTTTGTTTATAATGCATTAATGGAGAGGCGTTGCGTGTCTGTAGAATATATTTGATAGTTTTACTGAAACATTAGATACATGTCAAACTTTCAGTAATCATAAGAATTTTTTTATGAGGCTTATTTTATATTTAGGTGGTTACACACTTTTAAAAGATATACGAGAAAAATAAAGAATAACGTTGTAGGGGCGATTGCTGTCGTGAAAACATCGTAGGACACATGTTGAACGAAAAAACCTAGTAGAGACCATAGCTGTCGTAAAAACTTAGTAGGAGTCACTGTAACGATCGTTTGCATTCGGACCACTCTATCCGAATTCCATTGTCGAACCAATTACATTCCTTTAGGATTACTACTGAGCTGATGTAACTAATTCAATTACGGTCAAAACTATGATTCAAATTCAAACTACAATTGTAATAGAGTAGTTTTAAAACCCTTGAACACAAATATACAATGCGAATTAATTGACAAACATATATATATACACATTTCAGTAATCAATAAATATTTGTTGTCTTACAATTAGGATACATTCTAATATTTACAAGAATATTCTACATTTGGCCATAAATTAGAGAAATAAATGAAACATTGTTAACATCGTGGATCCTAACCACTTACGAAGATTTTTCTGCGACTTTCATCTCACATAATAATCACGGACACAAAGAAAAGCGTGACGTATATCACACGTGAGTAAATTATTAAGTGTGCAACTAAAATTTTCACACGTCATAGTATCTTATTTATTAACTTTAAAAAAATATTCCCAAGTAAATACTTATTAAACTCGCATTATCGTTATTGCTAGGGGTTCACGTACAAGAAATCTAGAGACAATTATAGGATAGTAAAGATTAATGTATAGGACGAATTCGACAGGGCTAAAATAAATGAATTTCCAACAGATAATTAGTCTGATAGTCTAATCTTGTCCATGCCTTTATTTATATGTATGACAGCTTTAAATGACAGTTGATAAATTTTTGGCTTTTGGTTCATTAGTTGTCGTCATACAATCGACATTTTGTAGAAACCAACATATAGAAACAAAATTCTTATTAACCTCGTTATGAATCTTTGCTGATAAGCAAGAAGTAGGTATTCTTTTATTAGTATTTTTATTTCAGAACAATGTTCCGTTTGTTACGAAAATGTTCGTCACGTGATATGCAAGTAATGAGAATATCGTGTGACGTGCGCATGACGAGGAAAGAGGAAGGTGCTTGAGAAATTATTTAAATTATAAAATTAAGAGATTAGCTCTTTTGTACTAGTCTTTCTTAGCTAGATTTTGTGATTAACCAGATATAATGCCAAATTTTATGATTATCGAATTAATGGTGAATGAACTGCTTGATAAAAATATGTTTTGATCTCAAAGTAGATTCCCGTACGTATTTTTAACAGTTCTGTTATGCCAAAATATTGCCGATTGAGTTAGTAATTATTAGTGCCCTTGCGCCGTCCCGAAGGGTCTTGCTTATCTTTTTTCTCCGGATTGTTTCTAGCTTGTTGATTGTGCATGTGATATCTTTCAGTATCAAGGTTAAATAACAATTTTATACTTGCAATGGTTATATTACAGTTAGTAGGTGAGAACCTCGGGAAGTTTACTGAGATATATTATATCCCTCACATGTTACATTTCTCATTTCTTGATAAAATTGTAAGAACAAACAAAAGCAGGGATAGTAAATTAGTTCAGATGCTGTCTAAAATAAATTATCTTTGGTCAAACATTAACTTTAAATTTTAACTGAGACTTATCAAAGAGATAAAATGATTGTCGTTAACTAATTGTTTCTGAGTTTCACTGGTAATTAGTTTATTCATATTTCTTATATTAGCACCACACGTCTACATAGCGTTGAACGCTCTATAGAAATACATCTGATTTACTATAAATATAAATTACAGTATAGATATGATGAATAGAAAGAGAGAAGGACACTAGAATGTACTACTGGAGATAGAGAAAGATAGAGGAAACTTATTTCTAAATTATGCCTAATTAATATTTTCTCTACAAAACATCAAACAAGAAATCAATTAATTAAATACGTTTTCTTTCTAAACACTAATATATAATTTAATGTTATACTTATATACAAATTGTAACATCTCGAACGTTAGAATTAAATAAATGAATATGCATCAATTGAGTTGCCCAATCTGAGACTGTATTTTTTTTTATTTTGAGCAAATATAGTTTGTGCATTTTTTGTGCAGACCGAATGAATACCTATCATTATTTTTTCAATTATAATACCAATCCCAATTTAAATAGTTAACAAAAATAAACAAACATTGGACAGAATAAAAATTAAGTCTATTGATTAAAAACTTTTTGGTCCATCTTCGCAACATTCCAAAAATAAAATCTCATACGTTTGTGATAGTCAATCTCCTCGGACTTCTGGGTCTGTTCAGGTTACTGCCTGATCCCCGGACGTGGACTTGGACCGACCCCGGTGGCATGTCCACCGCTGAGTGTAAACTGGCTGCTCTAGAGGTTCTTGGCGAAGGCACACAGACTCGAAGGTCGACGGCACTATGCAATGATGCTGCTCGTGAAGATCTTGGGGTGGCGGTGTGGGATATATCTAGAGGGGGGACGAGGGCTGGCAAGTCTGCAGCTGACCTGGATCGACGAGGAGGACTCTCGGGAATGAGAGCCATACTGCCCACGAAGACAGAGTTCTGAAAATAAAGAAGAAAGTTAGGTCTACTAAAATAATGACGAGCTTATAATTTGGTGGTTTATTCCCTTAGGTTTAGTATTAATTTAAACTTTTTACGCAATAGACGTGTTTCATTAAAAACGTTGATAAATAAAAATACATATTCACAGACTACCAAAATAATATATATAAATGCAAAAATATTATTAAACTATGCCAAATACTAAATATAACTACACTATATTGAACGGACAATTTATATTTCAATCGAAACCTTAATACGTAAATATTGTAATATCATCATCATCATAACAACCATTGTAAGTCCACTGCTTGACATAATTGCCGCGCTGAGCAAGATTGTTGACAATTACAGAGCTCAGCTTTCGCGACGGGGATGCTGCTGCCCAACCCCACCCTCTACATTTAAGCTACACTGTTTCGGATGGATATACCAACATCTGTCGGTTCTGGCATCTTAGTCGCCTCTTACGACACCTGGTACAGAGGTAGGTTATATTCTACTTTATCGGTAGCTCTCGGTATTGTAATATCATCATCATCATCATCATATCAGCTTCAAGACGTCCACTGCTAGACATTTGCTTTCCCAAGTAATCTTCAATAAGACTAGTTGTATGCGACCTGTATCCAGGGCGATCCTGCGGTTTTAGTCAGATCGTCTGTCCATCTTGCGGGTGGACGCCCTACGCTGTGCTTGCCGGTACGTGGTCTTTATTCCAAAACTTTACGACTCCATCGGCCATCGGTTCTGTATACCAAATGCTCTGCCTACTGCTACTTCAATTTATTAATACGCCGGGCAATGTCGGTGACGCTGGTTTTGTTAAGAATTTCCTCATACCTGATTCGATCGCGCAAAGAACCTTCGAGCATTGCGCTTACATTATGGGTTATTTTCAGTTGGCTTTTAAGGCCAATGATAAGAGACAACGTTTTATAATATAATATTTACATACCTTTTTAGTGATCTATTTTTAATACAAATGATGCGTCTAATTAATTGACACTGTGCCACAAGTCCACCAGTCCAATTAAAAATGACATCCAGACATTTCCCAAAGGGTGACGTAGTTTTTGTAATTTACCTGTCGCGGACGATGCGATAGATACCCGCAGGGCTGGTAGGCAGGGAACGAGGCGCCGCAGTCGTACGACACGCAACCGCGGGAAAGCGAAGCGCGATGCTGCGCAACAATGACAAATATTTTAATGAAAAATATAATAATTAGGTACTTAAGGTAATCTTAATTTACGTCTATATCTTCATAAATTATAGCTTAATTGTTTGAGTAATGAAAATACTAAGGTCGTCTGCATTTGTGCCTCACTCATACCAATTTATACCTCCCTGTAGCAATGTTTGAAAGGTGGGAGAGGCAGTGAAATTACTCGGTAATATGACATAATATCTTAAAGTCACAAGGTTAGCAGCGCCTTAATGATATATCTTGTGATACTAGCGCCTATAGGCTGATTTGACACTTACTATCACGTGGACTGTAGGGTTGTTTGTCGACTTGGCTAAAAAAATATATCCTCATCTGCGTCTATGCCTATATCAATTATTTGTTTAATTATTAACATTCTATAGTTTATGAGTAAAATTATTTTTGTTTAATTTGTATTTTTTTATAATCCTCCTTTATTTAGTAAAATATATCAGAATGAAAATGTTTTCATGTGTAAATTTCCAAAGATCATTTGACTGACTAGTCTTTCTGGCGCTTGTTCGCTTGGCTTTTTTATTTGCTTATTTATTTAGCTAAGAAGGGTAAAAGAGACCATAGATTGATTCTTAAAAATCACCGTAGCGTCTCCTAATGACTAGATTCGCTATGATGAGCTAGTGATATTTTTGTAACTAGCAACACCATGCTGTCATTGCTTGTTTACCATCATAGTACCTAATTTAAAAACAATCCTTGACGAAGTTAGTATATAACTGATGACAAATATCATAATTTATCATCAGATAATAGTCATATGTTATTTTGTTTTTTTTTAGAGTGAACGTATCAAGCGCAGGAGGCCCAACGTAAGATATAGATCTCTTAAAGAGATTTTTAAAGACGCCTTGAAACGTGTTATATATAGGGCAACACAGCATTTTAACCAGATAAGTAGCTTACGATCCACCACATAGATTGCCAGTGGTTGATCTCATTTCGAGAACTTTATTATAATCGAACAATCATAAGTTCCGTGTTATCTGTTAATTACCATTTTAAATCGCCCCCTGATTTTAAGTTCAACCACGCAGAGAGAGTCCGTGCGTACAAGTTTTGTGTTTGCTTAAAAATTATCTATTTTTATCACTTACGTGTGGTGGCACAGCGACAGCACTCTCCGCCAGGGCGCAGCTTTGGCGATGCTGTTGTTGGAACTTTGGCTGATAGGGCTCCAGCATCCTAGGAACAAATTCAGTTAGCCTCTTCACCAATCCAAATGTAATATAAAAATGTGCCACGTGCAGGTACAGTTATAATTTAGATATTTAAAAACGCACTCCAGTAATTATGCACGTCGTCGATGCATAATAATTGGTATTTTTTTTTTAAACGAAATTGGCAATTTTTGTAAAACAAACATTTAAACGGAATATTGGAAACGATAACAGTTTACAGTACGATTAGTAAAAATTTTAAAAAATTTGACATTATGAACGATCAGGAAATGGAAGCGTCGAAGTTGAAGCCAAGAGTAGACGAAATATTAAGTCAGTGGCATTAGAATTGTGTAGAATAGCAAATGAATGTCGTAACATCAACTTTTAATATTAATTGTAGCCAATGAAGAATATATGGTCAACATAAAAGTGAAATAAATACTTTTGATTTTGATGATTGATGTTTCATAAGTTCAATTGACGTAAGTTCATCTATCTCTATCATCCTATCACCAAATCTTTTCGGATTTTTTTTTCTTAATTAGGCAAAAACGCACAAAGTACTACTCTTTGCATTATTCAACTGGCAACATTGAACCAATTTACAAGACTAATATTAAAGGATAGTGTCGCCTTATTATATCGTCACAAAGCTTAAAAACCTTGACAAGTATCAAGTAAAGTATTATACTTTTGGACAATAAATACACAATTTTCGTAGTCAAACAGAAAACATACAAATTAAAATATCATTCAAATTCAATATCAATGAATAATAATATATTGTCGCATGAACCGTGCCCAATTTCTGGGTACCTAGTCTCTAGAGGGCGAAGGTAATTACCATTTTAATATGAGAAAAGCCGACCTTCAATTTGCTTTAAAATTCCTAGTGGAATAGGTTCTGTCATTAGCTTATTTCGGGATGGAATTACTATTTGTAACAAACCCATAGACATAAATAAACAGATCTAGTCACTCGCATAAATAAATTAAATTTACCTTTACTTTTAAAATATTAGTTAATTTAAATTAAAGTTTTAAAGCGTCATGAGGTACCGGCAGAGTAGAATAATACCTCCCTCTTTACCAGGTGTCGAAAGAAGGGACTGTAGTATTGAATCAACAGATGGCGGTAAATCCATCCGAAAAAGTGTAGCTCAAATGCATAGGTGGGCGGCAGCATCCCCGTCATAAAAGCTGCGCTCTTAGATTGACAACACTCTTGCTCAGCGCGGCAATTACGGGCAGAAATCCCCTTTCCTATGCCTGGCCTAGGAAGCCTATGCCTGGCAGTGGACTCCCAAAGGCTGATGTAATGATAATTATGATGATATTTTAAAAGCTAATATAAATTAGTTAATAGTCACTTAGATTTTACCTTATCTCTCAATAACGCCATATAAACTACCACATGTTTCTAGATACGATTTGTTTAAAATCTAACCTTTAAAAAGTAATTTGGGTCACTACTCAACCGTTAGACTAATATAAAAAAAATATAACAGATTTTCTAAAGTCATAGACAAAGACTAATTTTGTAAACCAGGCATATTTGTCAGGATTACAAAATAAGTCTACGTCGTTCTAAGTTGTAAGAGTAGTTTGGAGATGTTGTGACCGCGGCAACTGTATCAGCAAGCTTATCTCAATTTCAAGACTACAAATCTTAGGGCTATGCGGTTGACGGGAAAATACTTTCTACTTTGTTATTGATTGACTTTAATCAACCCATACATATTATCAACTAGCGTCAATATTTTTTTTTCTTTCTTAAACCATAATATTAATTATGCAAGAAACATTTTGTTTTTAATATTACCTAATGTATTGCATGTCGTGGTAGCTTGTAATTATGGCATCACTTTGAAATGTATTCAACACAATTTTTATTATCATTGTTAAATAAATGTCTCAATCTAGTGTAGGCTTCCTTTTATAATTAAAAGAAAACTTCGCATAGGATCCGTTTTAAAAGCAGGAAAGTTTTATAGGGTAACAAATTAATATCGTTCAATCTTTTTTTCAAATAAAAAAATAAAAACGTATAATTGTTTAAACAAATTTGAGAAAACTATGTTTTTTTAATATTGAAAAATTAAATTAAGGAATTTAAAATATTTAGGATTAGTCACAATTCAAAAACTGAACAACAACCCACTGACGCTGTTTTGGATAAAGATTTATCCAAAACAGCGTTGTTCATATACAAGTATAAAAGGCTTCAGTAATTCTACTGTAATGATAAATATTTTTTTTTGTATAAGTAATGTGTCCCATAATATACAAAAAAAAGTGTAATTAGAATCGTTAGTAGCGATTAAGTAACTAGAACCGACAAATGAAGATATATCCTTAAGATGTAGTTAGCAGCGTAATCGTGGCGAACTTAAACATCTCGAGTACCACCATGCCTTCATAGCGTGCATGCAATTTGAACCTATTGATGAAACCAGGCTAAAATAAACAGGGCGCGGATGAGCACCAGCATCCACGTCGCGAGAGCTGCGCTCTGTGGTTGCCAACACGCTTGCCCAGCGCGGCAAATATGAGCGTAATCCCCCCTTTGTTGGGGAGACCTTCCAATAGCTAGAATAATGATGATGATAGCCATTGGAAGTCTACTGCTGGACATAGACCTCCCAAAGAAAGAGGTAACTTTGCCTATAACTGCCGCGCTGAGCAAGCGTGTCGGCAATCGCAGAGTGCAGCTTTTACGACGGGAATGCTGTTGCCCATCCCCGCCCTATGAATTTGAGCTATCATCTGTTGGGTCTAATACTTTAGACGCCTCTAACGACACCTGGTACAGGGGGATGTACTATAATACTCTGCCGGTACTTTACGTCTATCCTTTCCTTGGGTTTAAATCATCCATAGTTAATAAATAACACTTATTTACGCTATCATTTATAATATTGGATTTAGCATTTGTTACCAAGTTTATTATAAAATTTCACGCTTACGTTTTTCCTGAATCCAACCATTTTAAAAATATAAAATTGCACGCTATTGATCATGTTTTGATGTCAACTGCACGGCTGAGATTAAACGAAAATTTATCAATGCGAAATATCCCGACAACTTTTGAGATGTTGGGAAAATTCTTTTTACACCAGGCCAGAAGTGAAAATGAACACGACAACTCTAACATTTTCTTGGAAGTTAGTGAACATACTTTCTTGAAGGCTGGTCTTAACGCTCCAAACTATGCGACGAACATAATTTAAGGCTCTTTCCACTTGGTGGGCAGATTGTTTTTTATTAGGTACAAAAGTAATTGTTATTTAGTTTGAATTATAGTATTTTACACAATTAATTTTGTTAAACACAATGATGTCATTATCATACTCGTATTAACGGTGGGAGATAAACTTAGGGAACTGGGGATTTTGTCTATAATTGGGTAAGGACCTATACGTAAAGTACTATATTACCATAAATTAGCACGGATTATATATTAATGAATAATACAGAGTGGATTTAATCTTTATTGTCCTACTAACTATAACGAGATATATATAATAATTCTCACATTTCAACTATGATTTAGAAAGACAATCAAATAAAAAATCTATACATGTTCAATCATTGTTTCAAATATTGTCTAGTATGATCTCGATTTTTTAGGTTTACTTTAGAAACCCTCACCATTATCGACTGATGGAAGGTATATAAAAAAACAGGGTACCTCATATACACCAAGACTTTGAAGACCAGCAGACGCTTAACCTAACCAATACGTACCAATTACGTCTGCAGGCCTTCACCGTCTTGATGTATATGAGTTATTCTTTTTTTATATAGGTATATTTTATTTGATATAGGTGAAGGTTCATCTGTCAAAAATGTTTTTGTTTGACAACACTTGAAATAATGATTGGATATATATATGGGTTTTTTCTATATCATTTTAATAAATGTTAGGGTCTTTCTAAATCATAGTTTTAATATAAGAATTATTATAAATGTTACCTTATAATAGTAAGTAGGTAAACATGATACTTCCTTATTTATATGTAATAAATGTAACGAACTTAGCATTCAAAACGATTGATAACTAGCCTATCTAAATGATTGATAACTAGCATATCTAAACAGCGTACTTAAACTAACTAAAATTATAAATTTTATTAATTACTACATTTCATTTGTTTTCGTGTTTCTCAACTTTTCTTCAAATATTGACGATTTTAAATTTTAAAATTGATTTGACAGGCCCGATGGCGCAGATGGTAGTGATCCTATCTTGTGCACCGAGGATCGAGGGTTCGATTCCCACCCAGAGTTGTCTGGGTCCGTAACACAAGTGCTTTAAGTGGATTACCACGGAGTCAATTAATGTATGAGATGTTGTGTAAATTTTTTATTATTATTAATTTATTATTATTTGCTATGTATTTGATGTCATTGGTGGATGAAAGATCCCCGTTTCGATCCATAGAAAAAATATGTAAGAATAGGTGAAAAAAGCAGTTATAAAACTCACCTATACCCAGTATAAGTAATAATTATATTCGTAACTTAGATTATTTCTAGTAAAAAAAATATCTTACGTACATAGTAGGGACATTCGGTACAAGAATCAAATAAAAATATATAAAAAGATGTAGAAACGCGTTTTAATCTGTAGTAATGTAGTTTTACTACGTGCAGCGATGAATGAGTGTTAGAAAAATCTTAAAAATGTATATAATACTGCAAATTGGATGGTCTCTGACTTAGCTGCAATGAGAGTATACGATATCCATTGAGGTATGTAAGTGCCTCTTTTAGACTGACACATAGAAAGGCTGTGACGACATTTCCAAATGTTACTTTGCGTTTCCCTAACCGTACAGTATTCAGTTATGCTTGTGGTAATCACTTACTACTCTCATAAAATGATCGTATGGTATGAATGATAAAGCGTTTATGATATATATGTTTATTGTGTGTACATAAAATAAGATTCTAACTATGATAAGTAATCATATAACGTAGATTTATTACATATAGTTATTTGGCAATACGAAATATTAGTATTATCAATGTAGATTTTTCACCATCTAAGATTTAGTTCATTTATGCAGTAGAATTCGAGTTTCACTTGTTTATATCTTAAAGATTAATTTAGATTTTTGGCAAATTAATCTTTAACTCTTAAAGGTTGATTTGTCAAAAGTGTCAGCAAAGATACTAACTAATATAACTAATATTTACTAGAAAAATTAATAACAGGTCTCATGTTTCAGTTTCACTCGAATTATTTCTAATGAAAATACTAAAATACTCGTACAATATCTTTGATTTAAAATTCTGCCTTTTTTAATGCATAATACTCATAGAATAATGGTACTAATATTACTTCTTTATCAATTGTTTTTAAATCTACAACATTGATGAGATAGCGCGCTGAACTTTCAGCATAAAAAAACACTAAGAAAATTTCAATGTGTCTACAATGGTCACAACCGCAGTGCAATTTTCTGGAAAGATAAAGATGCAGGTTCGATTTTCTAAAACATGAGACAAGTTTTTCTAGTTCTAAAATGTTGAGTTTTATATTAAAGACAGATCTTGAACATAAAACTCAACATTTTTTATTGCATTTAACCACAAATATAACAAATTAAGTCTATAAATAAAAATAAAATCCACTATCAATTGACAAAAGCTATCGAAAAGAGAAATAAAAACTACAGGTTTTTTTTAAATTTTTAGCATTTAATTACTAGCGAAGCATTGATGCATGGTGTCACTATGATGCCAAATGGTGGCATGTCGCCTTTTTGTAAATAATAAAGTGTATTGACACACTTCAACCGTGCAGTGGTTGGTTATCTGCGCACTGGGGTATACCTATTCTGGTAGAAAATACTGCATACACGTAAACAAGACTTGCAGTCTAAGTGAATGAGGTGCTGTAATATAGCAAGGGGATCTACGTACAGTTTATAGACGCACCTTATCTTGCCCCATCTGTTGAAGAACAGCGCTATAGCCGCCACCCATAGCAGAAGTACGAAGGCCACTATCAGCGCTTCCTCGGCGCGGACCACGACGCCACTGCCATCTGGTGGGAGATAATAATAATTAATAGACTTGAAATTACTTTTGTTTTATACCACGAAAAGCGCAATAAAGCATGATGGCCGACCCTGTAAAAACCTCTTTACTCCATTTCTAAAAAACATAATACTATAGTCCTCTGGAAAAGCCCTCCGCGAAGTGCTGAATCCACAACCTTATCAATTGCGCAAGGAAATGCCCGTGAAACAGTTTATAACATCGAGGAATGATTTATACATTGAAGATCCTATAAAATCCTCTTTACTCGATTTTTTAAGAACCCACTACTATAATCATCTGGAAAATCCCTTCGCAAAGAGCTCAATCTACAACTTTAGTATCCACGGGTGGAAATAAATGCCCATGAAACCAGGAACGCTACCAGTTTATTTCTAAACTGTTTAAAAAAACACGCTGTCGATGGCGAACGGTGTAATGGTAAAAAGTAGCCGTTGGCATCATATCAATCATCATCATCAGTTCCTCAAAGCAAAGCCTATTGTACTAGCGGTGGAACATACACAACACAGTTGGGTATATGATGTTACTAATATAAAAACACTTTCGTATAAGTAATACATTAAATACTAAAAACTGTCACAGTAAATCCTAAAAATAAAAATGAAGTTCTATATCGGTACTTTATAATGACATTTTAACCGAAAATACTTATCTGTTGGTCTTATTTGATTTTATTTTAAAACTATCTATAAGTAGATGTAAAATGCAAGTCTCAAAACGCGATTGCATACATATTTACAAGTCATCACAGGCATGCTTCGCAACAGTACTTTATCGTACAATTTATTGACTGAAGATGAATACATAGCATATGAGTTTTACGAGTAAATACTTTTTCTTAGACACACTAGTATCTCCTTATGATATTATGAAAAGAACAAGTGTTGGAGCATTTGAACATCATAACTCTTTGTGATCGATGTTGTGCAAACTTCTTCGTAGCCATATGGTACTTTTTGTAGTAAGTACTTGTTTTGAACTGATTACTTTTTTATGCCGTTTCTTTTTTAGCAATAAATAATAAATTACGACTTCGATACTGTTTTTTTTCTTCTTTTCTATATTCTTAGAAACGCTAATTTAGGATTCATCAACATTGAGGTAGGAGTCTACTGCTGGGCATGGCCTAACGAAGTGGAATTTCTAATGAGGCCGGTTGTACGTGGCCTAAATCTATCGTGATCCTGTGGTGTATGTGCGTAGGATTTGGCAATTGGCCTCTATTTTGAAGCTGTAATTACCCTGCTGGACTATTTGTCTTAAGTATACGTACGAGTCAACAACTCCAGAACGCGAGATCTCAACTAATATTTTGCAGGTACAACATGGACATTACACATTTCTTTATCGTCTTCTGCAGTCTTCTCTATGTTGATTATGAGGCTTACCTTTTGAAAATCTGGAATGAGTTCTTCGAGTAGTGTGATTAGAACTTTCATTACCTTTAGAAATGGAAACAACAATCTACTTTTCGTTTCAATTTAAATTACGAATAAGTTTAATTTGAACTGGAGCTTTCTGCTAGTTTTATTGATAAAGAGCGATCGAGTTTTGATCGTTAATGCATTGTGCCAAGATCGCCTGGCCTAGTTTCAACGGACAGATACGTGTTCTTGACATTTCGCCGACTAAATGCAGTCGGCCAATTTATTGATATCTTTGTTGGAAATAAATTATGATTTAAATTTAGCAAACAATTTGTATTCGTAATATTACTACGATTAATGTCACAATATAAAAAGTATCGTATTATGTTGGTATTTTTTTTGGTGAATCTATGATTCGAAATTGTCATGAACTCTGCAGTGCCTTAACGATTTATGATTAAAACATAAAATAAAAGTTAATAAACAAGTTTTAATTTGTTTGTTTGATCCTACTCGTAACATGTGCGTCAAGGTCGAATTCGATTCCCACCCAAGGCAAAGATTTATATCACGAATATTTGTAACAATATTTAATATATTAATGTAGCCGTGCGGTACCGGCAGACTAAAATAGTACCTCCTCTGTATCAGGTGACGTAAAAGGTGACAAACATTATTTAACCAGTTACTATTTAGCCAGTAAACTAAATCCAATGAAATTAAGCCTGTGGGTAACTTGTACTTGCCCTGAACTCGAAAGCCATGTGAAAGAAAAGCTCTGCCAGCTTTTTCTTATATAGTAATATAAAGAGCACCTAGCTACTTAGTTAATTCCTTAAATGTAACCCTTATATTATTACATGAATATCATGTCAGCTATTGGAAGTCCACTGCTGGACATAGGCCTCCCAGAGAAATTTTGCCCAAAATTGCCACGCAGGGCAAGCGTATTTCCACTCGCTGAGCGCATCGAGGATGACGCTGCTGGCTATTCTCGCCCTGTACATTTAAGCTACTGTCCCGGATGGATATACCGCCATCTGCCAGTTCTGGTACCTTAGTCACGTCTTACGACACCTAGTACAGAGTACAAAGGTACTGTTCTATTCTCCCGGTACCTCAGGGCAAACAAACAACGACGTACTCTATAATCGCTTTTAATCTACAAAGTCTTGTTAACACAAAATATAAAAGAACATCACTCGCCCATTTCGTTTGTGTTCTATTATTTTCCTTTGCAGATTTAGATTTTCAATCCAGAACTTTACCCAGTGCGACTCTATGATCCACATTCAAATCACGTTTTACTTTTGAAGCGTCATAGATAGAACGTTCTGCAGTGTTTTACGATCAGATATTTGTTAACTAGTTCAACTGATATCTATATATTTATTAAGTAAGTCTTACTAACAATATATATTTTTAATACTTATCCTGAGCACATAGCGTATATGTATGTAACTTATAAGTGAGTACAACATTCTTGATATATGTATTTAATAAAAACTAATAGTATCTACTAAAATATATAATAGTTACATTTATGATTTTTGCAATTTGCAGTGATTAAAACAAAATTTAAAAATTTAACATAAAGATCTTAACGTATTCTAATGGCAAGGAGTGTAAAATGTTTCATTAAATTGCTGCCAATCCTGATTAATTGCTGATGCGTATTATCTATATCTATACAAATAAAAATTAATATTTTTAATGTAAATTCCAGAAATGGAAACCTCGAAACGACTGTTTCAAAATGGAGTACTCTTTTTCTTTTGCGTTTGTCATTGTCAGGCCCAGATTTGTAGGGGATAGGAAAGCATGCAAAGTGAATATTGTTTACCCCATGTTTTGAACCCAGAGAGGTTGTTTATAGGTATAACATCAAGTATTAAAACTTACGATATAGAGATCATCAGAAATAAAATGGAACCGCTTGCACTCAATAATATTGTACCAAAAGATAACGTCTTGTGACTTGAATGTAAGTTTAAAAAAATAAATCAATTAAGTCACACGATCGCATTTTTTATTTGCCGAATATTCCGTTCTAATACAGTTAACTAATTTAATTAATTATTTTATTTGTAAGCTAAAGCTGTAGGCATTTGTTAAGTTTTTTTAACGATATCAGACGTAGCGATTCAGCTGTAGTTTAAGCTATACATGACCATACCAATATTATACTGTGCGTATGCGGTTGTAAAATATCGCGTATATAAGAGTTTAGGGAAGGAAAGAGGCTTCTTTGATCCCGGCAAAATCTGGGTTCTTAAAGAATGCGATACAAAGCGAAGGCCATGCGGAAGAAGTCGTAGGTAACCAAATATTTTACTAGAATTTTTTTTTATATTATTGAAATTTTTTTGTCTGTCTGTCCCTATGAATGTTTAGATAATTAAAACTTCAACGGATTTTGATGCGGTTATTATAAAGATAGTGTTATTTAAGATAAAGGTTTATATGTATAATATAGTAAAGAAACACTAATGACTTTAGAAGTTTCAAATGTGATGACATAAAAAACATATTTTTTTGCGATTACATTAGTGGTAATCCGGGGCACGTCGCTAGTTTTATATAATACATATAAATATATATTATATAAATAAAAATATTACGAGGTGAAAATTATAAGCAAGAACAAATCCGAAGAGTTCCCCATAACATACTCGTTAAACTGTACTTCTTTTAATTCCAGGTGATTCAGAACTGTTGGACCCAGAGACGGATTTTATGGCCCAGTTGACAACGTATTCCAGACTGGTCTGTATAGAAGATGAGTCTACACGTATGTATGTTCTGCATTCCCAACTTAAGACCCTGGCTATGCCTGTTTTCCAGGAACTTGCGGGTGTGGTGTAGATTCATAGGTCTATAATGAGGTATAAGATCATACTATAGATAGCTTTTTCTATATTACGATCCATGTAAAGCACTGTGGTGGTTTATTGTATTCAACCTTAACCGCTTTTTATAATAATTCCTAACATTCATGCGGTCACAACTCAAAATAAAACTGCTTATTTAATTTTAAAACATGGGTTATTTAAATTTTTTATTTTTTTGTTCGACGCCTCGGTTACTTTACGGTAACTTTGTGAACGTTTGATAGCCATTAAAAAAGTAATTTCATATGGTCTTCTTTTGGTGTTAGGCGAAAAAAGACATTCTATTTAGTTTTTAGTATCATAATTTGGTGGGCGCTCGGCAAATATTTTGGTAATCGCAGAGCGCAACTTTCGCCTCTTATGTCACCTGGTACAGCGTAAGATTCTGTTTTACTCTGCCAGTACCTCACGGCAAAAGAATGGTTACTAAAAGGTCAACAAAACGTTGAAAAAAAAACGAATGTAACATTAAATAAACTACTATTAAAAGCCGTTAAAAATAGTTTAATTATGTTAGGCTTCCAATTTTTCCAGTAAACGGATGGCAAAAATGATATATATTTTGAATAAAATGTAGTTTGTTGTTGCCAGTCAACTTACCGATGTCAACTAGCGAGACATTGACGCGTGCTGTGGACGACGGGGAAGGATGTAGACGCAGCACCACCTCGGCCGGAGGTCCACCCGTTGCACCGCTCCATTCTGTGTCACATTCGCATTGATTATTGAATAAAGTTACAATGAATGAAATGTTAAAAAACTACTCTATATTTTATATGAAATATAACGAGATTTTTAGAAGACAAGAGATTAAAGAAGTGGTTTAAAATATTTTTTGGTTTGCAAAAAGCAACTATTGAATATACGACATCTACGTTTTTCTTGTATTGAGGTGATTTCAAGAACACTTAGTTCAGATATTGATAGATTTAACTTAAATTCATACATTTATACTTTTCAACAAATAAAACAATCTCACAAACATATGTAAATTCAACTTCACATATATTTAATAGATAAAAAATAAAGCAATAATCAAATACTTGACTAGAAAATACGGTGATAACAAAACGTATTACATATATTGGACTGCAAGCTGGCTTAACGATGTTCGTACCAATTGCCACTTTATTAACGATTAGTTTATTACTTAACATTTTCTCATTGTACTTTTGAAAATCCGCAAATGACGTCTGAGATTTAAATATTCAAAAAATTTGCTTCAATCATATTTCACTTTCAATCCTATTTAATTAAATTTAAATTCCATTAATGATTACACCTGCGTGCTCTAGGAGTTCAAAGATAAAGGGCAAAAGATTGCAACTTCGATATAAAAATAGTAGGTATAAAGAGGAGACAGAAGAAAGTATAAGAAAGACTGAGTTATTTGGAAAGTAAAGAGAGCTTTTTCAAGTAACTCTTTAAAAGTAATTTATATTCAAATAATTGCATAGAGAAGGTAAATAAAAAAAGCGCTAAGGCATTATAGCTTTACCACTCTCACCGGCGGAGATGCGCGAGGGCGCGGGCTGTGGTCTCAAAGTGGAGCCCTTGTCTGTTGCTACTGGACCTTCGGTGGGTGCAGACGCCGCTTCTGTGGGAGAGAAAATACGTCGTAAAATAAACTAATTGATACGCATGATTTATGTGGTTGTTAAAATTCGATTTGAATAATAAAAAGCAGAGAAAACTGCGGGTTTTACGACTTTTCTAAAGTTTTACATAAATATATTTAAAATAAGAGCTTCTTGCAAATAACACTTTTTAATTTTTTCGGTTGTATGTCTGTTACTTTATTAATATAGCTCATAATGCTAATCTCTCGAACTGTCAAACGTATTTTGATAGAACTGTCATAAGCATATGTCTTATATTACATACAGAACAACTTGTCAATTGTCAATTCATCATCATCACCATACCAGCTATTGGAAGTCCAATGCTGGACATAGGCCTCCCCAAAAAAGAACTAAACATTTGACCTGCACTGTATTAGATAGATATACCTCCATCTGTTGATTCTGGTACCTTAGTCGCCTTTTAAAACACCTGGTGCCCGGGGAGGTCCTATTTCACTTTGCCGGTACTTCAATTAAACAGAGCTAAATATAACTATGCAATTGTGACCGAGTATAGATACGAAAAAAAAGTTACAATCCAACCTATTTCCAAGGAATTAAAGTAAAAAAAGACTATTTTATTTATAAGGAATTGAAGGCAATAAAACCGATTTTCAAAAATATTTAGTAAATCAAACCAATTTTCAAGGATCTGTTATTTAATACAAAAGTATAATTTATTAGCACTTTATTATTTAGTTTTATTCGTACATGATTATTTTGCTAAGCAAAGATAATACATGTTGCGCAGAACTTTGCTCTTAACTCAATTCGTGACAAAGGTCTACCCAACAAGGTTGCGGGCAGGAGGAACCAGTATGGATTTTTTCAAATAACAATCATTAGTTTCACATATTCATCAAAGAAGTGAATAAAAAATATAATCAGAACCCTACCTAGGTACCTATATAAAAAGTGTAAATGTCCAGAAGTAGTGAATTTTTAAAACTACAATGCCCGTGGAGAGCGCCAAATGTAACCCTTATCTTTATTTCCAAGCCACGTAATGTGATAAGCAGTTTTCTTCTATGAGATCAGGTCAACAAACAAGCATACCGTTCGCATAATATTTAGCGTTACAACAGCATATAGACACAAGGATATCACTTGCGCGTTGCCAACTTTGTGTCTTGAAAATATTATATCTCATCACCCATATATTTTACTACCTCACTCACCCATCAAATCGAAACACCACAATGAAAACACTACTATTTTGCAGCACAAATAAAATTTTAATCTGACTTATTGGACACGTCTTTCAAAGTCCAATACTGTAATAGGAAACGAATAGCTGACAATCAGTCATGGAGGTTTTGAAACAGTAGCGGAAGGTAATAATGGAGTATCCTACCATATTAATCAAAGTTATTCAAACGTTATCATTATATTGGTGCTCACGTTATTTCCTTGAAAAGAAAACATCATTCATGGTGATTTATGAACATTTCATATCCCTATTCACATGGAACTCGGTGCGGTTAGAATTTACATATTTGTAAAAGGAAGGTAATACCATCCTCGAACGCAACTATAAGGATATAAAAAGAAAGTTCAGTTTTTATTACGAGTTTCACTACAAATTTATTCTTAGTATTGTCATATTTTGCGATTTTATATATTGTCATTGGTTATGCAAAAAGGGAATCAAAAATGTTGGAATGCGTTTTTGTTTTCCTTTTATGTTCCTTATGTGTTATTTTCAAAATACAGTTTAAATTTGAGAAAATATTGTTGTAATCTTGGGAAAAAAGTTAAAACCCGCGTTTCAAACCCATTAAACAATTTTTATTTAAGATAGTCAAAATAAAGGTATTCCTTTTCATCTACTTCACTGCATAATAAAAATGTATTGCTTTAAAGCGCGGATTATATTGAGTAACATTTATTTATGAATGTTCTGGTCCGGTTGTAACGAACATTTTCAAGATTAACTTCTGTGTAAGATTTTCGGAATTACAATTTTAAATAGAATTAATATGTTCTCATAGATTTTGGAAATATAAACATTTGGATGGGGCACCGAGAACTATAGATGGATCTCAAATTTTATAAGGAAATAGAGCGGTAAAATTCTATTATACTATATGAGTCTACTTTACCCCGAGTAACTTTGACTACATGCTATAAACCTATAATGAAATGTAAAATATTTAGATAGTATTTATTGAACGTATATGTTACACAAAAAGGTAGTTTTTATATAAACCTAAAAATATGTAGTATAAACTTATATTTTCATGTAGGCTAAAGTTACCCCTTACGATTAAGGTAACCAATATCTACTGAAAGTAATGCAAAGTAGATTTACAAACATTTGAATAGAGTAACTAGAACCTTTGTTTCCAGCTATTTATAGGCTCCAGGATATATAGCTTAATAATGGTAAAAAATAATGTACCTGAAACAAAAGAAACTGCACCGACCATTATAGCCTTGAACGTTTAAAAACGAGATAAAAAACTATAAGAAACTTAAAGTTTAACTATTCCAAAGTTAATTTCAGTTCTTAAGATTCGAAAAACTATAACGATAAATATTTTCTGCTTATTGTATATTGTTTTCACAATCCATTATAACTCTTGGAAGCTATAACGAACGTCTCAGTTTGCAAGTTTCCAAAGTTCCGAGCTGTTTGTAATGCAGGTGGTTTTAACAGTCATTTACTAAATACAGACTCAACAATAAGAATGAGTTACTTGGATCTATTTATTAGCACATGATATATTGTTAATCGCCCTATACACTTTTTTAGCCGTGAGGTACCGGCGGAGTACAATAGTACCCCCCCTCCCTTGTACCAGTTGTCGTAGGAGGCGACTAAGATACCAGAAACGACAGATGGCGTATATTCATGCAAAAAGTCAGCTCAAATGTACAGGGCGGGGATCAGCAGCAGCTTCCCTATTGCGAAGGCCGCGCTCTGTGCTTGCCAACTCGCTTTCCTAGCGCGGCAATTATAGGCAACATACCCCTTTTCTTGGGGAGGCCTATGTCCAACCGTAGACTTCAATTGCTGGTATGATGATAGTATTTTCTTCTATATACTACTGAGTTAGAACGGTACTAAATGTGGGCCTTTCAAATAAGATCAAGTTCGCTCAGCGAGCGACGGAAAGAGACACTTGGGGTATTTCTACGTGACTGAATCCGATATGAGAAGATTCGTGGGAAATCGAAAACCTAAACCTGAAGTATTATTGGGCGATGAACATAGTTCGATGGACCGATGGCAGATGAGGGAGAAATGTTCTCGAGTAGCGGCCATGTATTTGTCAAGCCGCAGCGAGGGATGACTTCCAAACACTGGATGGATGGAGTCTTTGTTTCCAAGCGGTAGAAACTGCACGCCGTGGTGTAAATTTGGTGATGCCTATATCCAGCAGTGGACGTCTGTAGGTTGGTACAATAATGATATACGACTGAGTTAGTAGAAGTAGTTCCAGACCAGAAATATAACAACCACCAGGTGGCGGCATAATAGCGGTGTGGAAATAGGCAGAAAACTTTTCTTTCTAAACGCGAAACTACGTTCTCCGATTGATATCAAGACGACTCAGCATTGAATTTTTCAGTAAGAAGACTAATTGAATCTTTTAAAAATGCCTATAATCAACAGAGGACGTCCTACGGTGATATTTTGGTCTGGTTGAAGAATATAGGGGTCTATAAGTTACGACACTAACTAAACTTTTGTCTTAAAACTAAGTAGTTGGAGTGGTTTCATACATACGTGTCCTGTCTTACCCGTGTACAAGCAGATTAAAATTATACATGCCGGAGAGGTACTATTCTACCTTTACAAGGGTATCAGGTATCGCAAACCAGAAAATTGCGGTATATCTATTGGAAATAGCGTATCGAACACAATAGAGCGAGAATGGGCAGAAAAGTTCCCGTTGCGATGCTACTATCTGCGATTGTCACCACACTTACCCACTGCAGTAATTATGGGCAGAAATATTTCTAAGTATGTCTTGTAATCTAAGAAGATCTATATATATATCTAACAGCGGAAGTATTAATGCTGCTTTGGAAACTTTGATGATTCCTTCGTCAATAGATGGAGCACGAGGAATCCATGTAAAGGTACTGATAGTACCTACGTTGTTTTTTATTATATTTACCTATTGACAATCATCATAGCATTCAATACACTGCGCTTCGAAAGTCAAATCCTTTTTAAGCCAGCTAAATGAATAACTGCGACTATTCGTTGCACGTAAACGGACACGTAATTAAAAATTCATTATATTCTATTTGACACACTCGTCAATTAATCCATAAAGTGATAATATGGTTAGAGATTATTGTCTACGCTATATATTGACCATACCACCAATATAAGTTACAAGGTATTAAAGCGATTTACATATTTGAAATCTATTCTGTCTGTTGTGTCTTGTTTGTTTGTTTCGTTTTCACGCCTGAACCAGTGAAACAATATTAATGATATTTCAAATGACACCCTAGAGCAAGACATAGGCCACTTTTGGAGATAGATGAAGTATACGCGGACCTTATTTTATGTAAACTTACTTTTCCTAGGATATTTGCTCAGGAGAATATTTATGAGGTACGATAGCTGATTTACCTTATCCAGCATCTCAGCAGAAATGCCAACCGCACAATTCTACAAACTTAATTATAAAATGGATTTAATTGCTGGTAAAACCGCTTTGATGAAAGAACCTCGTTTCTAATTAGTCACGAGACAATTTAATTACCATTCCAAAAAGCATTTAGTAGTTTCTCAGGACAATAATAATGAGGTAAAAATAATTATTCTACATTGATCGATGATTTAACTTTTGTAAACTTTGTCTCTGTCACTCATACATTGACCTTACTCTAAGGTAAGTAACTCAATCCGGATATTGTGTATTACGGATAACGTACAATTGAAGAAATACAAATGTTATAACTAAATACGTATGTATATTAACCCCCAGACATAGAAGCAATATAAATGTTCATAATATTTTTACCCTGGGTGGTGATCGAACCCACGACCTTGGCGCACAATATAGGGTGACAACCGAATGCGCCATCTACCCCATCGAGCCATAAAAAAATCCTCTTAGTATCGTTAAAATTGTACTATTACCTCTTAGTATTGTATTACTCGTTCTGAGTAAGCACGTGCCAACTTAAATACCATTTCAAAAAGCATTTATTATTATTTCTTAACAAATTAAATGAAAGTCTAATAGGCCTTGATAATAAAGTGTGACTTTCTAAGTACTTATATTGAACCTCCTTCGGTCTCTAATAACATACACTCACACACTTAAACATACATAAATATAGACAGGTGCGGTCGATCACTTGTGTGCCTATGGCCATTTTACAAAAGCCTGCTCGCAGCACGTGTGGCCGGTTCAGGTTAAGCTAGACATTATGTTTTCATACATCTACTTGTGTATGTATGTATTGATTGACCGACAGTGACCCTGTATTGTATTACCAAAACTATTAAAGTTAATTGAGAATACTTAATGAGTATTCTTTAAACTGTACTATAAGAAACGAAAGACTTTCGATAATAAAATTCTTAGGATTGAGATTATTGTGTTTTCAAGTGCTATCAAATATAATTTTATATTAATTAAATATAACTCCTTTCAAAGAACATCTTTAGTAACAATTGCCTATTATTAAATTTCTTTTTCTGTTTTTTTTAATTGCATTTAATTAAGATTTATCCTTTTTAAATCTAATCAGATCATCTATTTGTAGTCCTTAGTGTTAAATTCAAATGAGAATCTGTATATTTTTATAAAATTTTACTATGTATATAGTCTTAAACTTTTTGACCTTTAAACATGGTGGCTAATGAAAATTAATATTAAAACAAGACTTCGCTATTTGATACCCGAATATTTACATCTTCTCTTGCTCTCCGCTTCGCGTTAATTTTTAAAGGAGGAATTTATTATGTATTTTTAATTAATAATGTGAACTTCATCATATCAGCCATCGAAAGCCCTCCCCAAATAAAGGCCTTCCTAAAAAGGGGGGATTTACCCACAATTGCCGTGCTGGGCAAGCGTGTTGGTAATCGGAGGATGTAACTTTTGGGACGGGAATTCTGCTGCCCATCCCCGCCCCGTGCATTTGAGCTATACTGTTAACTAAAACTTTGGACAAAAAATGAAAAAGTAAAATATAGTTTTTTCATGAGTAATGAACGCGTTAATGTACGCAAATATTAGTTGTCTACATACATATATATGTATGTGTATATTTTAGATTTGTATTATATTTTTTTTGCCGTCAGATTCCGGCAGATTAGAAAGATCCTTGCCACGTCCAACAGCTAATGTATTCAATTTTTTTATGTAACCTTAGATGAGACTTTTAAAACTATTTCAGTTTTCAAATCCAATGCTGTTGGCTATGATGATGTGAGTCGCCGCATGGTCTTTCTCTTACATAATTTTATCGTACCACCACTGACTCACATTATCAATTTCTCCCTACAACATGGCTTCATTCCCTGTATATGGCGCAAAGCCTATGTTATCCCGGTTCCTAAAACACTTAACCCTACTTCTTCCCATCAATTTCGTCCCATCTCTATTTTTCCATATCTCTCTAAAATTATCGAGGCAGCTGTACACAAACAGCTCTCCAGCAATGTTTTACAAAACGCCCTTTTAAGTCCCTTTCAATCCGGTTTTCGTATAGGACATAGCACTACAACAGCTCGACTAAATATCTTGGATGATGTAAGAGTTGGAATGGAATACTCCCGCCTTACGGTTTTAATTCTGATTGATTTCTCCAACGCCTTCTACTCTATCAATCACAAAGTTGTCCTCTCTATTCTTTCTTACGTCGGGGTCTCTGATTCGGTTCGGGAATGGTTCGCATTCTACCTTCGAGAACGCCAGCAAGCGGTGCGCCTGCTGGCGTTCTCGAAGGTAGAATGCGGATTGGGACAAATCACCCGATTTGTCCCAGTGGGTGACAATTGATGCTGGTGTGCCGCAAGGTGGCATTCTCTCTCCGTTATTATTTTCCCTTTTCATAAACCTTGTCACCAAATCGATTGGCTGCTCCTACCATCTATACGCTGATGACCTGCAACTATACACCCAGGTAGAGTACCTACAATGACCTGGATAATGCCATTGCTCAGATTAATGCTGATTTGACCAACATCACAAACTAGTCACTAAAGTTTGGTGTCTCTGTGAACCCGTCCAAGACTCAAACCATTATCTTGGGCAGCAAACGGCAATTATCCAGTTTAAAAAATGTACCTGTAATTATTTTTAATAACGCATTGCACATGCATTAATAATCTTGGCCTATTTATCGACTCTTCCTCAACCTGGGATACACATGTTAATGAAATCAGCAGTAAGGTTATTGGAACGCTTCGTGCTCTCTTCGATTAAAACATTTTCTTCCTACTAAAACCAAAACCCTTCTTATTCAATCCTTGGTTTTACCCATAATTGCTCTCGCTCTTAACTCCTTCTCATCACTCTAGTTTTTTGACAAACTCTTTTACAGTGACAGCTATACGACTCTGGAACGAGCTTCCGTTGAATATTAAGCAATCCCCAAACAAATTTAACCTGAAACGCTGTCTCCGTACTTTATTTACTGATGCTGCTTCTCTAACTTTATAACCCTATTTCTGTTATTACCCTATTTCATTTATATATATATATATATATATATATATATATATATATATATATATATA
>JACJUM010002525.1:4623964-4667938 GCA_020976665.1 Heortia vitessoides | reverse complement strand
CTCTCTCCGTTATTATTTTCCCTTTTCATAAACCTTGTCACCAAATCGATTGGCTGCTCCTACCATCTATACGCTGATGACCTGCAACTATACACCCAGGTAGAGTACCTACAATGACCTGGATAATGCCATTGCTCAGATTAATGCTGATTTGACCAACATCACAAACTAGTCACTAAAGTTTGGTGTCTCTGTGAACCCGTCCAAGACTCAAACCATTATCTTGGGCAGCAAACGGCAATTATCCAGTTTAAAAAATGTACCTGTAATTATTTTTAATAACGCATTGCACATGCATTAATAATCTTGGCCTATTTATCGACTCTTCCTCAACCTGGGATACACATGTTAATGAAATCAGCAGTAAGGTTATTGGAACGCTTCGTGCTCTCTTCGATTAAAACATTTTCTTCCTACTAAAACCAAAACCCTTCTTATTCAATCCTTGGTTTTACCCATAATTGCTCTCGCTCTTAACTCCTTCTCATCACTCTAGTTTTTTGACAAACTCTTTTACAGTGACAGCTATACGACTCTGGAACGAGCTTCCGTTGAATATTAAGCAATCCCCAAACAAATTTAACCTGAAACGCTGTCTCCGTACTTTATTTACTGATGCTGCTTCTCTAACTTTATAACCCTATTTCTGTTATTACCCTATTTCATTTATATATATATATATATATATATATATATATATATATATATATATATATACATATATATATTTTATATCATATGTATTTATTACGTTTATTCAAACAAATATGTATGCCACGTTTATCTATTTTGTATATATATTGCCTGCACCACTGTATATATATATTTTTTCTGTTTTGTGTAATGGTTGACTGGGAGATAATGCCATCTGGCATTAAGTCCGCCATTTGTACATTTTGTAACATTTTGTGCAATAAAGTTAAATAAATAAAAAATAAAATAGTACCTCCCTCTGTCCAGATGTAATAAGAGGCGACTAGGGTACCAGAACCCACAGATGGCGATATATCCATCCGAAACAGTGATTAAATTTTTGAACTCATTATTGTAGTTTATTTTTATTTATCGATAAAAAAAATATCATCAATGATTGTTACGTTAAAAATAACAGTTAATTTCCGAAATCCGGAGTATAGATCTGTATGTGTGTACAGTCAGTCACAGGAAAACGTCACAAGTACATCAGACGACACATTTTAGTTCAAATCGTAGTATATATATATATATATTTATACAAATATATATATATACATATATAGTTATATATATACATATATATATATTTATATATAATATATTTATATATAACACCCAAACGCAGAACAAATACACGTATCATGATATAGATATTTGTCCTAGAATCATGTCGCATCGGACCCACGACCTTTGGCGCGTAAGATAGGATCAATTTATTTAATCAAGTAATTGGTCCCGTTATATAATATGTAAGAACAAAAATTAACATTGTTGCAACTAAGAAAAAGGGTTAAGAAACAGTAACAGTTTGTGAGAAGTAATTAATATAAAATTGTCAGGATAAATCATTTAACAAACTTTCTTATTTTTATAATAATTTTCACATTAACGTTTTTCTGATTCAAATATTCTACTTATTTCAAATCATCGTCGGGTTTTTAGTCCTGTAATCAACGTCTTTATTTACATTATATGCTATTTTAATACCTTATATAAAATTAATCAATAAAGACACTGTTTTTATTAATTGAATATAGATTTCATAACATAATGTACTTTTTATTTCTTTTGCCGGCTTTCTAAAATTATCTAAGGTCGTTTTTTCCAATTTCTGTTTATGCGCGAAGCGATAACAGTTATATTCTTGTTTTTAGAGATCAAAATTATCCTTCTTTCTTAACCAAGGTTCAACCACGTCACAATATTTCAACCAATTTTAAAACAAATTTGCGTCACTTATAAGTAATTATTATTATTTTAGTAATTCAATTCACTATTAGTTGAGGAATTTTAAAATAACACTATTTTTGGTGAAATCAAAACGATTTCAAAATAAAAATCTTTTTTAATTATTTTATGTAAACTTACTAACTCTGTTACCAAATGCGGTTTATTAAATGAAAATGTTCAAAACTTTGTTACTCATCAAATATTTCGACATAATTTTCACGAATAGAGAATTAGGTTTGTAAAAAGTTTTGAATGGGAAAATTGAACCGCTTCTAAGGCATCTTGGAGTCGGAAACCCAACAAAAGTATTGGCGAAACATTTTCGAAAGAAAATTTCTAAATTGTGACGGGCCCGGTGACCCGGATTGATCTCAAACTCACCATACATAATACGATGAAAATAGATGTTAAACAAAAAAAGTATGTGCTCACACTAACTGTGACTTCATTCGTGTTCTTACATTATTTTTTTGTAACTTTAACTGTTTGAAACGTAGGCAACGAGAGCTCTCAAAACGTATTTTTAACGTATTGTATTGTTATATCAGCTTTCTGCCAGTGAATGTCCTATCAAAATTAGTCATCGTTTCAGAGATTCATCTTTGCAGCTCGCGGAAGGCCACTGCTGGACATAGGCCTCCCCAAGAAAGGGGGAATTTTGCACATAATTGCCGCGCTAGCGTGTTGGCAATCGCAGAGCGCAGTTTTCGCGACGGTGATGTATTTGTGCTACACTGTCTCGGATGGATATACTGCCATCAGTCGGTTCTGGTACTTTAGTCGCCTCCTTCGATACTTGGTACAAAGGGAGGGATTCTAATCTGTCGGTACCTCACAGCAAAGTAAAATGATTGAGATTGAGGTTAAAAAATGTTATTTTGTAATATGTACCATGTAGACATCCATATACATTGAGTAAAAAGCAGTTACTTTAATATTAAAGTCATCATTATCATACCAGCATTTGAAAGTCTACTGCTGAACATAGGCCTCTTAAAACGGGGAGGTTTTTTGTCCAAATTGCCGCGCTGGGCAAGCGTGTTTGCAATTTGGGATTCTGCTGCCCATCCCCGCCGTGTGATTTAGCTGCACTGTTCCGGAGGGATATACCCCCATCTGTCGTTTCTGGTACCTTAGTCACCTCTTACGACGCCTGATGCAGTGGGAGGTACTATTCTACTCTGCCGGTACCTTACGGCAATTTTATGTCATTAGACTGGAACAAAGTAAAATCCAAAGAAAACTATGCTGGTCGAAGCAGGTACTGCGTTGCCCAGTTTGTCAGAAACACCTTCATTAAAATGGCCTAGGTTAATTCAACTGACTGATTTAGATCGATATAAACGAATATAGAGATATGTTGGTTTATTAGTAAACCAATACATAAATAATATATAAAAAGTTGTAATGTTGAATCCTACTCGTATATAGTATATAAAAATACCATGTAAAGAGTAGAATTAAACGTTTTATATTCCATTTCGCATTTTTAATTAAAGAGCTGATACGACCCTTTCCCTCGTTTTGACGTATATTAGTCCTCCGAGTATTAGCCTAATTTATTTTAAACAATTAGAATTCATATGAACCAACTGCGTGGAGTCCACACGGAGCGGCAGCTTATCAACCCTTAAAATAAATTGTAAAACGGCCTAGTAAAAAAATTTTCAGTGACAATTTATTTTGTTTAATGATATAAACATATTATTAGACAAAAAGAATTTGGCGTTGATGGCAAAATGAAATAGTTCCTCTCACTGTACTAGATGTCATCAGAGGAATTAAAATACCGGTACAGATACATAGCGTTAATTGCAGCCAGAGAAAAGTTAAAAGTAGTAATGTAAAGTAGTAATGCAAGGTAGTTAATGTAAAGTAGAAATTCAAAGCAGTTAATGTACAGTAGTAATGTAAAGTAGAAATTCAAAGTAGTTAATGTAAAGTAGTAATGTAAAGTATTAATGTAAAGTAGTAATGTAAAGTAGTAATGTAAAGTAGTTATGTAAAGTATTAAAGTAAAGTAGTAATGTAAAGTAGTTATGTAAAGTATTAAAGTAAAGTAGTGATGTAAAGTATTACTATAAAGTAGTAATGTAAAGTACTAATGTAAAGTAGTAATCTAAAGTGGTAATGTAAGGTATTAATGTAAAGTAGTAAAGTAGTAATGTAAAGTATTAATGTAACGTATTAATGTAAAGTAGTAATGTAAAGTATTAATGTAAAGTACTAATGTAAAGTAGTAATGTAAAGTTGTAATGTAAGGTATTAATGTAAATAAGTATGTAGAGTAGTAATGTTAAGTAGTAATGTAAAGTGGCGATGTAACGATGGCCTCATCAAGAAAGGGGTGTAAATTGCCCATAATTGCCATACTTGGCAAGCGTGGTTACAATCGCAGAGCATAGTTTTGAGACCGTAATGCTGTTTCCTATTCTTGCCCTGTTGCATTTAAGCTACACTGTTCCGAGTGGATAAACCGCTATCTATCGGTTCCAGTACCTCAGTCGCCTTTTATGGTAAAGTGGAAGGTACTGTGCTTTTCCGGTACCACACGGCACATATATTTTTTTAGAAAACCTTTATTTAATAATAACCCCTAATTATACCTATGATTTTGACGTGACAACTTCTTATAAATTGGTTTGCCGGGTGACACTTCAAGAAACTGCGTTACGCTCCGCTCACGTTATGCGCTCACAATGAGAGCGAGTGAGAGTATGTATGTGTAAAGGTAAAAATAAAATTTTGTTAATATGAAATTCAGTGCGAGATTCTTTGTATAAATTAATGTTTTAAATATAATTCTTTGTATAAATAAATGTTTTAAATTGTTACTATTATTTCATCCTTATTTCTACTATACGAATGAATATTCACATTAAAATTATTTTACCACTCAAAGTCGTTGTCACGTAAAACTTACGCCCGTATACCGACTTTACAGGCAACCAATTGTTAAATATATTGTTCAAGTTTATCACAAGCAGCTATGTCGATATACATATAGAATGTGATAAAAATTGTAATGTTACCCAAATCAGCGGGCACATCGAAATGTTCCACCGGAAGTCCCATAATAACGTTTATTTGCTCACCGAGAACAGATATTTTTTTCCGTGCACTCAGCGTTGATCCAACTTTACCCGTAAAACCTCTCAAAGTATAGGCGACGTTATTAAATTACTAACCCAGATTTCTCCGGCAACAATGTTCCCGATTTTCACTAAGTTTCTTTGTAATAAAAGCATAGTAAACTCTCTTCATGACCTCACGAGAGCCCGCTCTGTAAAATGAGACAATCAAAACATATGGTAGACTTTAACTCTGCGTAATAGGAGTTATTTTTGTTGTACCAGTGTCTTGGTTAATGAGTTAGCTCTAGTACCTTAGTTCCGTATGTATGGAGGCAGTTAAGGCACACTTTAAAATGTGCCGCCAAGGAATCACACTTAACGATTTATATCTCTACAAAGTTGTTACTTACAAAAGTTTGTAACGCTTACTTACTTGTAGGCTCGAGGGAATACGAAAAGGTTTATCTAGGGATACTTCTTATTAATACAGAGGTCATATGCACTGGTATTTTACTCTCATTTGTGATATCCTTATGATATTACAAGCGTCAATACGCTGCAGTAACGCTTACTATCGCGTAGATTATTGCATGCTTGTTTGTCGACCTTGCAACGGCAATCAAATGTACTGAGTTACACTTCTAACCCTAATGTCATCATTATATCAAGCTCTGGACGTCAAATGTGTCCAATATTTGACCTAGGCTTCCCCAAGAAAGCAAGCGTGGTGGCAAACGCGGGACGGGATGCGCGACGGGAATTGCTGCCCATTCCCGCCCTGTACATTTGAACTACACTGGTTCAGAAGGATATTGGTCGATTACCTTCCTGTTTCAAAACATGGTTCCTTCCTGGTTCTATTCGTTTCAATGGCAACCCACGGCTGAGAGAGTTTTCAACTTTCAACGGTTAAAAAAGTGGCTAAGACATGACAGGGTCAAGCATTAAATAACTGACGAGTGTGTCCGTTCTCACATTTCTTTGTAATTAGTTCTAGCTTCTATTGAGATTTTAAAAATATTTTTTTAGAAATGCGCGAATGGTGAATATTATTTCAGATGGTTTCAGAAAGAAAGAAAAATGTAAAGAATAATTGCCTCAGAAAAGAATGACGTACATATAGATAGATAGAATAAAACATAAAAAGAGATATAATAGTTACAAGACTTATTACAACATAACAAAAAATAGGACTTGTCAGTATTTTGGTTATGACATTAGTGCGAGATGCCGAAAGGTATCAGCTTCTTTGATAGAGCCTACGACAGATATAAAGAAAATAAAAAGACATGTATAAATACCTATATACATTAGAAACCGCGATCTAGTATATCTCTAACAAAAATCATAATATGCTGCAAGTTTGTCATGATGTTTGTATTTTTCAAATTAGGCATAGAATGTCCACTGCTGGAGTGATTTCAATAAGACCGGTAGTATGCGGCGTGTAACCAGCACGATCTAGTCAGATCGTGAATCTACCTTGTGGGTAGGCAAATTGATTGAGTTATTATATTTATAATAAACTAGAAAAGACCCGCGGTTTCACTCGCGTTTCGTTGCAGAACGTTAATATGAGTTAGTCAATCAGTCAGCTTCTCCTATTATATTTATAATAGATTAAAAAATCAATAAGTATTATTTCCAGAAAATTAATTTCCATTTATCACATATATATAAAACACAGGCAGACTTAGGGCGTATCTACAGGGAGAAAGCGTGGTACCAATAGAATACATACATAAACATTAATATCGCTTATGTATTTGGAATTATGATTTTCCATTTAAACTAATGTACAAAATAGACAAGGTTATACTTATGTTTAGTACGGCAGTGTTTGGTGGTTTTAAAACCATCAGACATTAACGTGGGGTACCAGCAGAGTACAATAATACCTCCCCTCAACCAGGTGTCGTAAGAGGCGACTGAGGTACCGAAAACGACAGATAGCGGTGTATTTATCCAAAACAGTGTAGCTAAAATATACAGAGCGGGGATGGGCAGCAGCATCCCCTTCGCAAAAAATACGCTCTGCGATTTCCAACACGCTTGCCCAGCGCGGCTGCAAATCTTTTTGTTGAGGCCTATATCTAGCAGCAGATAATGATCAAAAAATTATTTATTTATATTCAAATATGTAGTATGAATAATTATATATTATATATTTCCCCTGAACAATAAAGATGAATGGCGTATTTGTTCATGCCGGTATGTTGTAATAAAAAAGCCCGAAGTACGAGACGTGGGCTATTATGACATACCCGAAATGTTCTTGGGATGGATATTCAGATGTGGATGCCAGCCTGTTTCTTAAATGAAATTGGTGAAATTATAGAGCAATAAAAAAATCAGACAAGTGCGAGCGATTTGCCTACCAAGGTATGTAAGAAAATAATTTTAAATTTTTGTAATCACATTTTTCCTAAGATGACCTTGTTAGGTATAGTTTTTCTATATTGCAGTAAAATAACATATACCTTACTAAACGTCTTAGTCATCAACGGGAATAAAAAAATATGTTTATAAGGTTTAATTTCATTTGAATTGCTTTATGAATTTAATTCCTGTGAAAATGTCGTTACACTTTTTTCTGGCATAAAAGGCAGTGTCTTTGTTTTACAGGATAACTAGAAGAATAGTTTTAAAGGAGTTGTAGATTCAAGTAAAATTTTAACTCTTTTCCTCTACATATTCTCGAAATAAAGGTTGTTACAGACAGACGGACAACAGATTGACAGATTAATTAAAAAGTGGTCGTGTATGTTATTTTCCTTTTGAGATACCGAACCCTAAAAAGCGGAAACGAAATGGACCTTACGTATTTACATTTTTTTTTAAATAATGATTTAATACATTGCCTGTGTATAGATAACATTATTAAATAATAAAATAATAATACATCATCATCACATCTCATACATTGACACGGGGTCACGTGATAATCCACTTAAAGAGTTACGGAAATCAGACAACAGAGGAATTATAATTGTAATTTAACACCTCACGGTGTTTACTTTATTTAATGACCAAGTCATAGATGAAAAGCTATTGAGCTACATTTCGCTAGAAAAACAAGTAAGTATAGTGTTGCAGTATCCTGCGAATTCAATGCGTCGGAAAAAGTCGCTCTGGTTAGAGCTGGATCATTCGGAAACTGCAAACGGAATAATTGCTTAGTGCAGATGCTACCGACAAAAATCCACCTCCCTTTTTCGATAGCCTAGTTTTCGAACTAATGGCTGTGTAAAACTTTAATGGTGTTGACTTTCAAAATTCCTTGGCAATTGTTTAATTTTAATACTTTGTTCTTTTGCGAAATTAGATGAAAATTAACCTATTATTTATTTATTAATTATTTACATGATACTCAATTTAGTCATTGGGGACTTGAGTCATTATACTTTCCTACTTTTTCCTTTATTTTATATTTTATTTTTAAATATGCGATATCTATATAAAAAAGGGGAATAATACAATCCAAAAAAATATATTATACACAAATTAACCCGGACTAATCATTTTTGTAGTATATTTTAGCTGGTAGATCGTTTTAGTTTTATCATAGCACTGCTGGATATAGGCCTACCCAAGAAATAGGGAATTTGCCCATGATTGCCGCGCTGGGCAAACGTGGTGGCAAATGAGAGTTTGATCATTTCTTCCACATAACCACAGTAACATTACCAAAAGCCCGCCAAACATTCTCAGTATTCATAAATAAAATTTTACAGCTGCTGTTTTTCATTCCCAGTCCCTAATGACTTCCTTCAAAGACTCATTAGGAAGATTCGCCGAGATAATCAAAATTTACAAGTTCAAGACTGAGGGCCCATAAATTGTACCCTTTACGTCCATATATGTATAGTCAGTAAGATATAATCTTCAGCTAGCGAGTCAGTAGCAGCTAAATTGATATATAGCACGCTAACAGATTACAAGCTCTGTTTAAATATATAATTATAATTTTTGAGATTGGATTGTGAAATTAAACTTAAATTACTAATCTAGTAATTTTTAAATCACCAGGCCTCCCTACTGGTACAACAGTATATACTTTATATTAGTGTATGTATTAGTTTATATAAAATTAAGAAATTAGAAATCTTTATTCTATTGTGAGTGTGTTTGTGTTATTGTGTGTAGTTATATTTAAGTGTGAGTGTGTCTGTAATGTAAATAAAAATTCACATATATCTCATATATAGTTTACTTCCGAGATGAGTAATTTAAAGCGAGCTACAGATATTGATAATAGAGGAGTTAGTAATAAAGGAGAGAAATATAATATTTCAATACATATTAGAAACCCAGATATAGAACTAACAGAAATGCTTGTAATATTATTGTTTCTCACGACCCTTGGTGCACAAGATGAGACTCTAGCGAAAGCCGTGTTGGGCCTGTCATTTTCGTTTACCTACATAAGACTTAGGTACTGTAAACTTTAAAATGAATAAAAGTCTAACTCGGTTGCGTTTACACAAAAATAATATTTCGAGGGGCCCGATGCGTGATCATGTCTTGTGCGTGGTTCGAACCCTACCCAGGACAAATGTTTGTATGATAATATTTATATGGGTTTTGCGTCTGGATGTTAATTATATGTATTTAAGTATTATATTTGTGATTCCTCTATGGTCACATGTCCGTAACATTGTTTAATCATTGAATCGTGTCCCGCCATATATAAAAAAGGAACTTGATTATTATCATAATCTAGCACAGGATTTTTACTTTGTTTGGGCATCAGTCTCCCACAATAATGTATTGACATGTATTCCTCCATAACATGTTTTCTATAAATACGTAAATAATTAATGTTAGACTCATATCCGTGAGATACAGGTAGAGTGGAATAGTACCTCCCATTGCACCAGGCGTCGTAAAATGCGACTAAGGTAGAGGCAGAATCAACATAGGGCGGTACATCTGAAACAGTGCAGCTCTAATGCATAGGGTGGAGATGGGCAACAGCATCCCCGTCACGAGGGATGCGCTCTGCGATTACCAACACGCTTGCCCAGCGTTGCAAAAACAGGCAAAACACCTCAGTGGAACCACTCAAAAAAGTGGACCTCAAACGGTTAGTATGATGATGATGAGACTCGCATCGACTCGCATCAGCCGTGGCACGTCCATTGTTACGCAAAGGTACTTTCTATAAGTTCTGGGTAATTCTTGTTTATCTGCCATCGCGGAAAATAGCTTCACGACAGGGATGCTGCTATCCATCCACGCATGTTTGACACGCATTTGAGATATCCTGTTTGGGATAAATATACTGCCTGTATCTGTCGATACTAATGATACAGCCAACTTTTTAGTTAACAAAAGTACCTGTTATCCTACGGCTAGCGACGATATAGGAAACAGTACGTAATGCAATAATGTGATATTTTTCAATATAGATCACATAGATCTTCGAAAACTTTCATCATGCACTCGCATAAAGCTTGGTAATATATTTACGTAAAGTTTTGAGTATAAATACTCCAAGGATCAAAAAAAGAACTGCATCGCAGATTCGCACTAATGTTTAGCATCAATCACTGTCAGGCGAGAGGGGAGCCAATCTATGCACATTTACGTAGCTTAGATAAATTCCGGTTGGCCCAGCTGAAGTGTGCGCAGTTTGTCAAAATTTTGTTTGAAGTTTTCGAAGCTGTGGTTTACTTGAATCCGATGATTGATTAGGTTCACGCCGAAGTTCAGTTACATACGGTGTTTTGTTTTATATGTAGTTATATACTATATACATTGATTATATTTATTTTCTCTTAGTTTTAAAAACAACATATAATTGACAATTCAATTTTTTGTTTTTACTAACTTGTCTGGAAACGCTAATATCAAACTATGAATGGAATTTAGAACTATAGAGTCATCGAGATGACTTGATGAATTGATTGACTTGATTGATGAATTATGACATATGATTACATCAAATCATAGGGATTTCGGAAAGCGTATAAAATTATTATATAGTATAAAAATATTTATAAATCTTACTTTATTTTCTATACACTTGCTAACTAAGATCAGTCATCTTCTTCAAAGTCATCTTTTTTAAAACGAGATTGCTGTTAAACTCACCTATTTGCCTCCTTGGTCTGTATTTTATGTACCGGCTAGAATGAGCGGCACGGCGAGCGCGGGAGGCTTCTTTTCTTTTATACCAATGGCCTTCGGCTGTATCTGGTGGAGAAGAGATGGAGTGTTATTTGATTGAATAAGAAGTAGATTTTTTTTTAATAGTTTGTGGTTCATTGTAATTGACGTTTGTTGATTGTGTTAGTTTATTTTATATAGCTAAAATTAGTTTCTTTTTAACCTGAAAAAGCGGTCTATGATTAAAAGCCGGTTTTTACTGAACTTTGACGTTTTGTGTACATACATAACCAAAGAAGTTGATCTCCTCACGATCTTACTAATACGATTATTATTTATAAATCTACACCAGGTCCAACAATACGGAAAAAAATTACATACATAGTCTAAGTATTAAAGACAAAAAGAGATCTAGCGATTTGGTACAGATGGTGTTGTTTAGTTAGGATAAATCCTTCGGTTATAGAGCCTATAATGGCATACCTTTACGATATTAGAGGGCTTCTTATTTTAGAATATAATCTGTATGTTATAGGAATGCATAGATTAGATAAAACTATAATACGTTAAAAAAATACGTTACATTTAAATTTGGTCTCAAGTTACCAGAAATAATTCCGAAATATGTACCTTAAAACCCCTAGAAATCATCATAATTATAGCAGTCGAAGTAAGTCTGCTGCTGAACAAAGACCTTATTAAGTGATATCTAAGATGTCCGCTATGCGGTCTGCATCCAACTTGATGTTGCGGCTCTATTCACTCAATTGTCAGGTAAAAGAAGTGGGTAGAGGAGTGCGCGGGAACGCTGCGCTTACATTCAATACTGTAGAGCGTTGTGTCCATTTCAGCAACATAAGGCCGTAGCGACTCTTGTCTGCATGTTAAATACCCTGCTATTTGTTACTTCAACTAACTAATAAATGTTCTTGATTACTATAACTAACCCGTATTTTAAATTGCTTCCAAAGATAGCCTAATTTAATGTCGAGTAACTGATGATAAATTTAATAATGGTAGACAGTTGAGTTAGAGTTTCACCTACTTATAAGTTAGAGATAACTTCAGCCATACCGGAATTAATTCATTATCTAGTATATATAATATTGCGGTATGTAATGTTTATTTCCAAGTAAAAGTGGAAACAAACGTTGATGAGCCAAATAAATAAATAGCTGAATGATCAATTGCTTATTTCTCAAGGATTTCCCTACATCTTTTTTTGTTTTTCTGTCTTTACACCTATTCATCTTACAAGAATTTGAAAATTGTGTCACTTAAAAGGTATTAAAATTAATGTACAATGTATTATTGATAAATTTCAGAAAAACATAAAGAACCAATTGATTTAAGACTGTGACTGTGACTATTTAAAAATTTCCATCTTTACTTATTCGCCGAGTCATATTTCTGCGAGATATCTTATCATCTAAGTCATTCGTGAGATGTCAAAAATGAAGAGAGACAAATAATAGCCAAATCATGGCCTATTTTTCAAATATAAAGCACATAAATTGTACAAATATCTGTTTTATGAAAGATTCTTGTGGCATAAAAAAATATCTCCTACTTTATCTGATATATAGTCAGGAGACGCAATTTCGTTTTTTTAAATTCGAATACCAATAGATAGATACACTTGTGAGATATGAATTAAATGCTGTCAATAAATTTGACTTATATACAGATCGCAAAATACGTATTTATTTTGTATAAATGTCTAATAAATGTTGAAATGCATATTTCAACTTGATTACAATGTCTTCCATTACGGCTACACTTACCTACTTATAACTGATATCATTATCATCAATCATAGAGCGACCTTACCTGTTGCATGTCCGAGTTAGTTGTGAAACGTAATCAATAAGAAAATCGAAAACTTTTATAACCTTACTAGCCATGGGACGTCTAATGTTCGACACGAATTCTTAATAGCCATTTAGGCGTATCACTCATGCTCATTACTGCCCTGTGCCTGAACTACGCTCTTTTGAATACCGCCATCTATCGGTTCTTTATTCACAACTTTGGCTATCGCGCGGCTTCACGTTTAAAAAAAATTTAAACAAGATTGGAATCATGAAGAACCGTTTAAGCTTTTAGGAAAAATTTTAGATTTAAGTCGGTCGCATTCTAAGTTTATTTCTCGTGCAAGTACATTTAAACTTTAGCAGGAAAGGTAATATGACCTTTGTTGTACTTTCTAAGAAACAGTACAAAGAAAGTGCATTACCGATGTAACTAACTCTTTAAAAGAAAACTCGCACTGGAATAACTTGTAATTGAATTCGAATTTTAAAGTACAACTTACTCTTAATTACAGCAAGGTCGTACAGCAGTGGTGTGGTATATAACAATAGTATATTTCAATTTTGTTTACTAGAATTAAAATTAGCCTTAGTAAGGAATAAGGTTCAAACGATCCACAAGCTTATATATATTTCATGCAAGTACTATTTACATCTCTACCAATATTATAAATGCGAAATAACTCTGTCTGTCTACGCTTTACCGCTTAAATTTCTCAACTGATTTTGATGAAATTTGGCACAAATAATCTTTAGACGCTGAGAAAGGACATAGGTTATTTTTTAATTCGAAATAAGGGTTGTAAGGGGTTTAAAAGGGAGATGAAAAGTTGTATAGAAGTATCGCTAATTTTAAAGCTAGAAACTTGACTCGATATAAATAAATATGATATTCAAAATTTATATAATTAAGGTAAAGTCAATTAAAATAGGAAGTTTATATGGACAAAATTATGTGCTGCCCAAGAACGGGGGTAAAACTCCCACGTAACGGTATTTACCTAATTACACTAAGAACCCGGACGAAGTTAGGGCGGGCCGATGGTAAGTATATGTAAAGAAATAATATTTCTTTAATTTTTGAACGACATTGAATGACATTGACAACTGACAAGCGCTAAAGTCTGAGGTCAATGGTCAGTTGAGAGGTTATTATTGTATTAGATTATTGTGATTTAAGATAGATAAATAAGAATAATTGGTGGAAGAATCGACTTTAATTGTCGTTTCTTCGTTTTCAGGTAAAGTTATAATAATAGGGTAGTTAAATAATTTATTTGTAAGATTGTATAATAATGTTTGTAAGAAATTAACGAAATAAATCTTCGTTTTCAGAAGCAACGCATAAGTTTATTTTAACCTAAAATAAAAGAATAAACAATATATATATAAAATTTAAGTGTATCAAACATGTAACATATTACGTAATATTTTTACGCTTATTTTAAATAAATTTATGTACGTGTATTTTACGTAATCTTGTTTTTTTACACACATACATCACGTATGTGTCCCATCGATCATGGCATACCTCTCTCGCCTCCCTTACTCGCTTACCTGATAGTTCATATATGCTCATTTATTCTTGGCTATCTATAGCAAAAGACTTGATGTATTCAATACACAAATTTGTTTGTCTTACCTTAATACTATGTAGCAAAATATATTTCTTATGCTTAACCACAAGTAAAAACAGAAGAATTACTCTCAAGAATGAAGAAGTCAGCTAATTAGAATATAACCACAACCTAATTTCACCTCTGGGCAGACTGTCTAATCCAACCTCTTTAAACAAATGGTACGCGCGAATTTCTAACTAGCCAAGTTTAAAGTGGCAATGGAGTTGGTTACCAAGTTAACCCTAGCTAGTTTGGAGAGCTGGTGCGCGCGTTTAATTTAAATATATCTTATTTATATAATCAACAATTTAAACTACTGGTGTTTTACTGCCAACTTGCAGTGTTCGCATTGCTGTGTTCCAGTTTGAAAGGAGAGAGAGGCAGTGAATTTACCGGGTAAATGTGACATAGTATCTTCAGCTTACAAGGTTGGCGACACGCTGGTGATATCTTTGTGATAACACCAATATCTAAAGGCTGCAGTTACATACATAATCAAGTGGACCGTGTGCTCGTCTACTGACTTTATAATATATATAAACTTATGATCCGATGACGCTTGCTAAGGCTATTAAAATTAAGATAAACCGCAATATCGATAGAGATAATAAAAATAAATGATAATGGATAACACCGCTGTATAAATGCAAATCACAAAATATTAAGATCACATAAATCTTACCATACACACTCCTTTTAATTAATAAAAATCATAATAAGGACATGTTTTAAGATGCACAATTTTAAGAGTGATCTAAGATTACCTTGTATTTATATTACTTCTTATACATTGACCTGACTCAGAAATAAATCAATTAAAGCACTCGTGTTATGGACATCAGACGACAGATGTATCACAAATATAATTCTTAAATACATAAATTTAATAGCTAATGACCAAGCACGAATTTTCGCCATATATTTGTATGTCCTGGTTGATCAAACCTAACGCGGGATGCCTCTGATGACAGTACCAGCGTCACCAGGGGAAAGAGATTCGGCCATTTATTAATGAGTGGCCCAAAGCCTACGCATTTCCCGCAACCCCCGTGGGTGCGGTCCGCAGACGTGCTTACAAAGTTTGCGGGATCGGAACGAGACTGATGGCGATATCTGAAGGGTTAAAGACTAAGACACGGCCCTTGTCTGAGTGAACGTCGTTTTAAAGGACTTTGAAGAAGACGGAGCACGATCAGTATGGGCTTGGTCAGTATGCATATGAGAAGGGAGATTACGCAATCGCCGGCGAGTGCGGTATACTGCTCTAAGACAAGCTTTTATATGTTTGTGTAAACTATGGTAAGGTATTTTGGGAAATATTAGCCCTGATACCATCAGGTGTATCCAGTAGGACAATCTTTATATACATTCACGAACCTTGCCCCGCGGACAACACCGTTGAGCAGTGCTTAACGGAGTAGTTATCATCATCATTTTAGCTATAGGAAGTCCACCGTTGGTCATAGGCCTGTCCAAGAATAGATGATTTTTGTCCATAAAAGCGAGGCAATTGGTCAAGCATGTTGGCAATCGCAGAGCACCGCTTTCGCAACGGGAAGGCTGCCATCCCCACCCAGTGCATTTGAAGTGCACTGTTTCGGATAGATATACCACCATCGGTTCTGGTACCTTAGTCGCTTCTTACCACACCTGGCGCAGTGGGAGATACTATTCTACTCTGCCAGTTCATAACGGAGTAGTACGCCACGTAACTACTTCTAGATTCGAGTGATATGAGGCGCCTTATTGAAGGCATGAACACACGAATTGAAGGGAGGATAACCTCAAATAGCCAGTGCGTTAAGTGTTCTCTATTAGAAAATATTGTCTCTAATGGTGATTGTTTTTGCTCGATGCCAGAGGACATTGGACTTTAGAGCTTATAATATTTTGCGTTGCTTTTATTTTTCTTTCATTATTTTTAGGTATGAATTAACCAAACATTTTATTAAGAACATTAATTATACTTCTTTAATTACTTTGCAAATATATTTTTTTTATAGTGGCGAATTTTCTAAAAGGTAAATTTTATATTTTCATTTTAAATTTAGAGTAACAAGATGTTTTTTACAAATGCCTTTTTAAAAAATGTTCAAAAGGCTACTCGCAACTCTTATCTTATGATTATGACAATTTTTAATTAATGATTTGAAATGAAATACTAGTAAGATTTTAACTGCTTTACGTGTTTATCTTTTTTTAGCTAATGGATAAATTAAGTTTAAATATTTTACCAGCATATCTGTTGGTAAAAAATCTTTAGCAGCATTTTTAGGTGTTTAAGATGCATAATAAAAAACCATAGAGTTATAAATAATTCAATACATTTTTTACGAGAGATGGGAAGTAAGAAGATATTGAACAGAAAGTAAAAGCTGGTAACAGTATAAATAAAGCCTCAAATTCTTTTGCAACCAAAATGTGTCAAAAAGGGTACGAATGGCTGTTCATAGAGGTGTGTTGATTCTAATACTGATATATGGTCAATGCTGGTAGAATCAATGCTGTTGAAATGAGAGCACTTCGAAGTATGTGTGGTGAGTTTGAGAGAAACAGAATTAAGGAATTTAATAAGAGATCGATGTTGTTACGACAATAGACAAAGGAATGTTGAGATGGTTTGGACAATAGAAAGGATGGATAAAAGTAGAATAACTGCACAAATATAAAGAATGGAAGTGAATCAATTTTATGATGTAATATCAGCTTGAATATTCAGCATTTTTCAATGCGTAAAGCCATTAAAGTAAATAGGTAACTATTTTTATTTAATAAGTCACTTTACTCAAGATTGAAATTTGAGTGTTTTTTACCTACAACATTCACCACTCACCATAAATTTAAAAGAAAAACTTAACTAGTTTACTATGGTCTCGGTAGCACTGCGGTAGCGCAATCAAGTTCCTGAAGCTGAAGTCTGAGACAGTTGTTTTCTTACTTATAGTAGTATTGCAATATACAGTTCTTAACACATACACATCATATATTTTAATCTTATAATGAAACCAAATTTTTATTAGGAACTAAGTAATGAAATGTTTATGTTCAGAGTATAAATACATTAAGTCAACAATTTTAAAATGGAAATATTGGAAGTAATACCTGATATTGCAGATACCTGGAATTGCAATGGATGAAGATATTCTGGTATTAAACGATAGTATTTTCAAAATGCATAAATTCCTTTTGTAAGAGTAGCTCGTTTATTTAAATTTAAGACGTCGTTTCAAAGGTTTTTAATTAGGATCAAACAAGCCCGAGGAGGTTTTGCGTCTGTACATAAACACGCGCAAATTAAGACTGGAAACATGGTGTGAGAACGTAGTACAATCTTTTTAGATCTCTGGAAAATAACACGGTTTCATAGTAGAATTAATTGTTACTGTCACATTGTTTTATTTATTTTAATTTTGTCATATAATTTACAAGTATGCCTTTATTGGTTATTAGGGTCAAATTATTTGCATTCTCTTGCATTTCAGAGGTAATATCTAAACACCTAAACACCTTTAAAATAATATCAACTTTTTCGTGTTATATGATCATGATTTTTTTGAACCTTTGGATTGATTTACTTTAAATCCCTGTAAGGATCTAACAGCACTTACAGTTACCAATAAAAAACAAATAACTTTCAATAAAAAAATATTGCGCCTTTAAAATGAAATATTTATTATTCTATCTCTAAACTTAATTGAAACTGCATACACTGATGAAAATTTCATTTAAATCGATTAAATAATTTAGAATTTTATCCTGGACAAACTACGTGATTTATTTACGTTTATGAAAATCTGTACTAATAGATGTTTTTGTTGTTTTGAAGATTTGAAAGTGCCTATGATAGGCCTATTTAAAAAAGATATTTTTGACTTTGACTGTATATATATGTAACAATAGTGCAATGGGATACACGCATATTAGAACAGCACCACCCCTTGTTATCGGCGTCTGAGGTACCGGAACCAATAGATGGCGGTATCCCAAAGCAACGTAACTGAAATGCAACGGAGCGGGGATGGGTAGCAGCCAAAACATTTACGTCTACTCATTACTTCAATAAAAGACAAAATTCTACTTTTTTGAGGACGATCAGTGAACGTTCAGTATGAAAATTTGCTGATGCACTTTTTCTGATATAAATACACCGAAATATATATAAAAATTCAAGACAATTTTCACGAGGCAACTAGGAAAGTCAATATCACTTAGCAGAACGCACGCGACCTGCTTGTTTAATACTTTGCATCGACCGGCCATCTAATACATCACCGTCTCTATTTAAACATTATGTTTAAGTATTTCTATATCGTTAAGTCATTGTGCTTTTTTCCATAGGTGACATTGAAAGTAGTTGTTAGGGCGGCCTTTAAAGAGTCTATGCGGCAAGTGATCGATTACAACTCGGTGACATAACACTTGTTTCAATTCTGATATCGTTTGGTTTACGCAACGCATGTTCAATAATATTCAGAAATACAGGTACAATAATATTAGTTTGTATTCATAAGATAATTGTAATCGGACCGACTTTGGATAAATTTCAATAATATTATAAATCGTTATCTCGCAAGAAATGTTGTAGATCGTAGAATCGTGAAGTAGATCTATACAATGACTGCCTAATTCTCTGAAAAGTCTCAAGGAATCAAATAAACTTAACCGTGGGCTATAAGCATAGTAGAATATTATCTCCTAGTGTAAGTAAGTAACAGGTATCGTAACAGGTGACTGAGGTACAGGAATCAATAGATAATAATAATATAATATTCCTACAACATCTCATACGTTGACCTGACTCGGTGATAAGTCGCTTGTGTCATTAGACAACAATGAAATCACAAATATAATACTTCAATGTAACGATAAACACATATATCATCATAAAAATATTTATCCTTGCTGGGGATCAAACCAACGACCACTTGCGCATAAGTTAGTACGCATAAGAGTCCGTCATAACGGTGTATCTACCCGAAACACATTAGAATTAGCTTAGATATGTAAATGGGCAGAAGCATTTCCACAGCGAAGCTACCTTCTGCAGCTGCAACTACGCCAGCCAATATTTCTCAGCAGCAGAGCACGGTCTACGGCCGCTTAGATGATGATAATGAATGTGCAAATTATGCTAATATATGTGTGAGAAAATAACTATTTCTATCTGTCAAGCATAACGCCGTAACGGGTGCTCCAATTTTAATTAAATATGGCTCGTTAAGAAGCATTTAAGTTACTTTTTACCTTGTCAAAGTTGCACGGATTTGAGCCACCCCATGCATTTGAGCTAAAATTTTTCGAATGAATACATCGCCATCTATCGGTTCGGGGGGAAACTATATTAGTAGGATATAAATTCATAAGGGAATACACCTCTCAACCTCGACGGGTAGTAATCTTTGTAAGCACTCTTCAATCGCCCACAACGTAAGTTGCGTACGGTAACTGCACAATTCTAAATTTATTGCTGCATTATTGGCTATAAATCAAATCCGTAGTACCCGTCAATCCAGGTGTTAAGTGTGGCTGAGGGATTTTTTCGAGAACCATCGCTGAACTAGTTAAGTTTACGTTAAGTTTCAGCGCCAAAAAAACCGTTGAATTCTGTAGACTAAAGATCGATCCTAGTTCCGATCCTATTACACATATAAATCTGGACATTGAAAGGAATCTATTTGACATAGCCCTCCCTATATATTTTGTTTAAAAGTAGATAAAACATGAATTGCTTCGGCAGTACATATACTAAAAAAATTGGAAGTACACAGATTGCCAAGCGCACGTCGACTTAAAAATAGCGGTGTCCGTTGAGGCATTGATGTGTTAAACTTTTTTTTCCACATATTCTGGCAAAGTGGTTAAACGTGCCTCGTGAGTCTCAAATTGATACATCCTCTTGATAGGAGATTGGACTAGCACCAACCATAAGGTGATATATAATATATCCGATTGCGCAGATGGTATTATATCCGGTGGCGCAATGTAGAGATCCTTTCTTGTAAGCCAAAAGTCGTGGGTTCGATCCCCATCGAGGACAAATATTTATAATATTTATGTTTGTTCTGTATTTGCGCGTTAAATATATGAATTTATGTAGTATATTTGTGATTTCTATGTTGCCTGATGTCTGTAACAGACAGACATTTCGATAAAGCTTTATGATATTAATAACTTGTACACGAGATTTATTGTTCGGTTACAGATATTCAAGGGGTTTGTAATAAGTTTGGGACCGAATAATAAATGGACCAATGGAGATGTTGTCAGACGCAATCAGTTATAAAACAAAGCCGGCCAAAAGATAAAGTCTAAATACTTGTTTTAAGGAACGCTAGCGTAAATAATTACAGCATAATTTTGTTAAAGGAACAAAGTAGGAAGTAGTTTGCTTCGCAAGGGGGATGTTTAATACCTAGGAAACTCAAGGAAATTAATTTTATACGTCTAACAAAGGTCATGTTAAATGTATTTGACGGGACCAATGGCGCAGATGGTAGTGATCCTATCTTGAGCGGCAGAGGTCGTGGGTTCAATATCCAGCCAGAATAAATATTTTTATGATAATATTTGTGTTTGTTCTGTATGTGGGTGATAAATATATATATTTAAGTAGGATATTTTTGATTTCTTCTGTTGTCTGGCGTACGAAATACAAATGCTTTAAGCGACTTACCACGGAGTCTAATGTATGAGATGTTGTAGGAATTTATTAATAATATTATATATGGTTACAATTATCCATCTGTTTCCTTCAATTTAAAGCTAGGACAAAGTATGATGATCAACAACAGAAATGACAGCAGAATTTCTTATTAAGTTATAAAACATAATGTTCGTATCTACCGCCCACACTTGTCAATGATAATACAGTAAAATGATATAAAGACAATTTAAAAATAGCTTAATGTAAGCGGATGATTGGTTTATACAGACAGCGTCGTCATATATTATTAACTTTATATGCCCAATACAGTCAAATCGGTCGCCATATCGATTCTAAACATGAATGCTTCGAATATGTGATATCCATTCTGATACAAGCCGATGTTATGTCGGAAACACGGACAAACGTTATTAGGAATCGAGGCTCCGTGTCATTATATTACATCTTTAATTAAGCTGTCCACTTAAATACATTTGTGGCAATATGTGTGACAAATTTTTGATGCTATAAAGGTTAAAGGTTAAAATTGTTATAATTGAGGTTTTTATATTTAATTGGGGTGATTCAACTGCAACAAACTACAACAACAAACCTATAAATAGTAAGCAAAATATAATTAAAATCGATTTAGATCTTCAGAAGTTAATTCCGGAACAACATGTTCCAGAATTTTTAAATATAAAGAACAAAGATATAACCTTTTTTGTCAGTTACACTCAGTAATTGTTGTAACTATTAATTATTCTGTATATCACAAACCAAATTATAGTGAATTTAATTATATTATATAAAAGCAATTTGATTTTATAGCTGCTTATTAACGAGCAAATATGTTTAGCCGACTAGTCATATTGAATATAAAAGGTCGAATTTATTTAGTAATATACGAGTATAGTGTTCAATAACAAGGTTATTAAGAGCATATTTTTTTACGATATATATAATATGTACAAAGTTTTGATAACTAAATATAAGAGAATTATACTCTTAAAGATTTAGGTAAAATTTATGATTAGATATTTAGTTAAATTTCTGTCTAGGAAATTAAAACAAAATACATCCATTGGAAGTACTGCTGAATTAGGGCCTCCCTAAGAAAAAAGGAATTTTACCCATAGAGATAATTATGGCTGGGTAAACCGGTTGGCAATTGGAGAGCGTAGTCTTGCGAAGGGGATGATGCTGCCTATTCCTACCCTAGAAATGTTAGCAACACTGTTCCGGATGGATATACAGCCATCTAACGGTTATGGTACCTTAATCGTAGGTAATATGGTACCTTTTACGACACCCAGTACAGAGGGAGGTACTGTTTTACTCTGTCAGTACCCTACGAGCAACGCCTGGGTATTAAAAATATGTATTTAATTATTCCTCTTTTATCCGACGTATGGAATACAAGTACTTTAAGCAACTTACCTCGGAGTCAGGTCAATGTCTCATACATTGACCTGACTCGTTTCGTGTCAATATGATTATTATATTATTTTAAAATTGTTTTAGTTTCTAAGTGAGAGAATGATTTAGAGCATACGTATCGTCAACATAATCATCAGCTACATCATATTAGCTATAAGATATCAACTCCTGGATATATGCCTGCCCCAAGTAATCTCCTATAGGACCGGTTGTATGCGGCCTGTGTCTAGCGAGATCCTGCGGCTTTAGTCAGATCGCCTGTCCATCTTGAGGGTGGACGCCCTACGCTGCGCTTGCCGATACGTGGTCTACATTCCAGAATCTTATGACTCTATCAGCCATCGGTTCTGCGTACCAAATGTAATAAAAATAATAATTATATTACGTACTTGCATAATATGTATAAAGTCATAGAGTATAGAGTTTATTATAAGTAGTGAAAGCGTATAGTCAGTGTCGGTAAATATTATGCCGTAATTTGTGTTTTTTACGGTTAAGATAATACTCGTGTTGACCAAATATTTTAGTATGATGGGTGTACCGTACCTCGTATCGTTAAACAGTTACTGGTTCGATTTCCATTAGGCCATTAAGGCTTTTATTGGTACGAGCAGGCGTGGCGTGACTGGGAAATGACCTGAACAGGGGTCATGTCCGGTACAAATAGGTATAAGACATTGTAATCCAAGATAGCTTCATTACAAGAATACATGAGAGAATGGGAGAGTGTACGTAGAATTTAGAATACGTAGATTTAAAGATAGAATTAAGAACACGCTTTCCCAGCGCGGCGATTTTGCAAAAAACTTCTTTCTTGGAGAGGCCTTACTACAGCAGTGGACTTCCAATGGCTGGTATAATGATGGTGTTATATTATTATTTAAGTGTGGGGTACCGGCAAAGTGGAATAGTACCGTACCCTATGGATTAGGTGTGGTGAGAAGCGAATGATGTGCCGGAACTGCGAAATATCCGTCAGATCCACGATATGAATCTTCGATCGAGACACCCATGAACTGTTAAGATGATATGAGATATTCTACCGGGCAGCGACAAGCAATTAAGGGCTTAATGCGCTTCCTACAGGAACTTGGGCCAAGGACAAGAGTTGGGCCAGCGTACAGATATATATATATATATATATATATATATATATATATATATATCTGTACAGTATATAAGATACTAAAATTTATTATACAATACTAAGACCACTAATAATTATATGCCAGGCATAGAATTAGCCGCTGGGAAAATGCTAATTATTATATAATACTAAGACCACTAATAATTATATGTCAGGCATAGAATTAGCCGCTGGGAATATGCTGAACTTGCGATGTTAAACACAGTTTGATGAGATAACTGTCTATGTTACCAAGATTGATTTATTACGTTGTCTACTAAATTAAATTGTTTACATTATGTTTACCGTGAGGTACCGGAAAAGTAGAATAGTACCTCCTCATGTACCAGGTGCCGTATCAGGTGACTAAGGTACCAGAACCGACAGATGGTGGAATATCCAACCGAGACAGTGTAGCTAATATGCATAGGGTAGGGATGGGCAGCATCAATAAGCAGCGCTCTGCAATTGCTAACACGCTTGCCCAGCGCGGCAATTAAGGGCAAAATTCCCCCTTTCTTGGCGAGGCCTATGTCTAGCAGTGGACATCCAATGGCTAGTATGATGATGATGTCACAAAATTTATAACGCAATTTAGGCTTCGTTGCATTAATGGTTTTTGTTTGGCAAAGAATACACAGCACTTGGTTGGCTTTACGGTGCCGGCAGAGTAAGAAGTCAATAATATACTTAATTCAGTAAGGCCGTGAGTTACAGGCAGAGTAGAATAGTACTTTTTCCTGTACCAGATCGTAAGAGGCTACTAGGGTACCAGAACCGACAGATATCCGACCGTATATCCATCCAAAACATTGCAGCTCAAAGGCACAGGGCGCGGATGGGCAGCAGCATCCCCGTCGCAAAAGCTGCGCTCTGCGATTGTCAACACGCTTGCCCAGCGCTGCAATTATGGGCATCATTCCCCCTTTCTTGGGGAGGCTTAGGTCCAGCAGTAGACTTTCAATGGCTGGTATGATGATAATGAATAATATATGAATATAGTTATTAGATAGGTAGTTTGTTTATAATAGATATGATAAAAGTGGTGCTTACCCTAACATAAAACCAACGATGGCAAGTTTGAATAACATGTATAATCAAACGTAGATATGATCTCCCTTGTGATGTAAGTACTATATGAGATTTACTAAAAGATACATCAGTATTATTGCACAAACAAAGGTATCTATATTATTTGTGAATGTCTTGTTTGTTACCAACCATAAATAAACTGTACAAAGCTCGCGTCGACATAAAATTCCCCAAGGCTGGCGTAACCACACTTTACCGTCCACACGACTTCCCTACAAACGATTTACCTTTCATGCTAGGTATCGTGCAAGTTCACAAACTATTCACTTGAGTTTTGTTTAAGTTTAGAGTTTGGTCAAGCAAACAAATTGAATTTGTTTTTAATTGCTCTTATACTTAATGACTCTTATACTTCTTATACTTATATGAGAAATCATTTTTCAATCGCATCTATGCATTTATTATACTTTTATATAAATTATAAGAATTTATATATAAGTATAACTACTACTACAATTTCTACAAATATTATATAAATTCTTAGCGCTTCAATACAAATAGATCTGTAATAGTAATATCGCTATAATAGAATATAGGACTATAATATTAATATATATAATTATATTTTTGAATGGTTTTTATGAAAAAAATAATATACAATTTTCATTATGATAGAATATAATAATATTTTAAATTCCAAGTTTGTTGATTATTTGGAGTTGCCAGATTTGACAGCATTCAGTAACACCGATGTCTCCATCACATTTTTTCTTTATTCCATTTCTTTATATTCAAAAATGAAAAGTAACAAAATAGCTACGAGACACGGGCCTTCCTAAAAATGGAGGAATTTTGCCCATAATTGCCGCGCTGGGAAAGCGTGTTGATGATTGCAGTGTGCAGCTTTTGCCACGGGGATGCTGCTGCTTACCCCCACCCTTTGCATTTGAGCTACAATATCTCGGATGGATATACCGCCAACTGTCGGTTCTGGTACCTCAGTCGCCTTTTGCCGGTACCTCACGGCCCAATAAATAAAAATGAATTAAATATAATAGCGCTTTAAGATTTTTATGAGGGGTTCTTTGGTAGGATTGATAGCAATTGCAGAGCGCAACGTTGAGACGTGGATGTGTCTATTGTCCATTCCCGCTCTGTTATTTAAGCTAAGATGTTTTCGGCTATGGCGCCATAATTATGTATTTATATATACTAGCTGTGACCACGACTTGTCCGCGTGGAATAGATTTATTTTTGGGTACATACCTCTTTACCTTAACTTATATGAACTTTGAATGTTATGTTTATTTATATCGAATCAATTTCTAGAAAAATAAGTGACAAGTTTCTTGCTCCAAAAATAGCGATACTTTCATACAACTTTTCATCCCCCCTTTCGACTCCTCACAACCTTTCTTTCCTAAACGTAAAATCCGGCAATCTTGCCAGACAGGGTTGGCCGATTTAAACCAGTTCAAACCGGCCAATGTTGATGTAGACTATCAACTTGGTCCGATAGAAAAATTCTTGGCCTTTGTCTAATAGTCAAATAGATTTTTAGAATGTATAATTAATTCGATCATTAATCGACCGCTTATTTAGAAACTGTACCTCTAACGACCGTTCCCTTGTTTAAGTATATTAGTTATTTACTAGAAATCGCTCAACTAGCAACTTAACTTATCTTAAACTTATACCCCTGTATAAGCATACAAAAAAAGTAAATGTAAGTAATGATATTAACATATATAAATAATACTAAGTGATAAATCCTCATCAGCAGCTTCTCAGACCTAAATCAAGACTGTAACTCGCAATCACACAATTGGGTATAATTCCATCGGACCCTCATTTCAGCTGAATTTCGAGGGAATCGTTTGGTCATTACATTCAGTCTTTGTTATGAAGTCTTTGTACCGATAATTGAGAAATCCAATTGTAAGACATCCATCAATATATTACGATTACAGATAAACTTTAAGTAACAATCTTTGATTTCATTATCATATTAGCCGTAAAAAGTTCACTGCTTGATATAGGCCCCCCTAAAAAAAGGGGTCTTTGCTCATAATTGCCACACCGGGCATCATAACTTCAAACTACACTTCTTCGCGTGCATATACCGTCGTCTGTTGCGGTACCTCAGACATCTTTGACGACAGCCACAGCTTAAGTAGAGGTTACTGATTTTCATTTCCTACGTTCCCATCATACTTTTCTTATTTCCTAAATGCTCATTTATTTGTGTCATATGTGTTGTTTCTTAAGGCAAACTCCGTAGGTAACCTTTTTTCTAAAAATGGTATCCTTTTTGGTTCCGACTTTTGATTTCAATGTCATTAGAGGTCTTTATGGAGCTCAATATTGCCAACATGGCTAGCCGAATTTTGGATTTCAGACGTTGTCCTGTCTCCTATATATATATACGTATATATGTCGGAGACAGCGGTCAATAGTAAGGAAGCTGAGTTGTAGCGCGGCGCACGAGTGTGATTGGCCGGTTCGCAGTCAATGCAGCCAACCGCTACGACGAAGCCCGAGTAACGGTGGCGAGGCAGTCTATGGATGACTATGGCAGAGGCTGGAAGTCTACAACTACATCTCCGCGGGAATTGTCCCGCGGAACGGAATTGTCCAGCATCTAATTATTCCATAATTATACCCGTCGACGATTTATCCAAGTTGTTGTTTAAGATTCATTTACTCGATCTTCCAATATACGCCCATACGCTATGTATGAAGAAGAAGGAAGTCCAGCTCCTGGCCCAAATACGACATATTTATATCAAGAAAAAAATGTCATAGCTGTTAATTGAGTTATAAACTATCCTATCTCTTAAGTTGGATCAAACCGTTAACAGTGGGCAATAATTATTTTAAATCGGTTCTGTAGTTTGAATGTTTATCCCAGGGAAACGCTGTGACACATTTTTTTTATATATACAATATATTATTATATTATGTATAGATATATAATATATTTTATGATTGTCCTTTATTTTTGATCCCATAATAACCAAGGCAGGCATAACAATGACGCGCAACGGACTAGCAAGTTGTGCAATTACAGACTGATTGAATTCTAATTTCAAATTTTAAACTCACACTAAAAACTTAATATGGGTAAGTTTCCGATATGCGCTGCGAGCAATGTAGGACGTGACGTCAATTTAGCATACTCCAAAGCCATTCCTCTATGGTTAGCTATATCTTATAGGTGCCTATAAGAACAGGCTAGACCTAGTTTAGGTAATTAAGTATCAAAGTGTATTTTAGTTTAAGTTTTCTTTTTGTTGTTGAATAAAGTTATTATTATTATGGTTAGCTATACTTGTTACTGTTTAAAACAAAACGCAGTCCAGTATACATACTGTCGTCTATGTTTTGGGGCTGTTTTTACGTAAAAATATTGTTTACAAATTGAATATTCAAGTTACTTGTCAATTGAATTAATTGCATAATAAATAACAGTATATCCTCCATGTTTGTTTTTAACGGCTGGTATCCATGTATTCTCTAATTATCAAGAACATGTTTCTTAAATTTCTGGATGCTGTTGATCTCATGAAGTACTGACAGCCCCTTACATTAAAGACGCCAGTGCTTACAGTACAAAAATGGCGAACATTTATAACGTAATTTTTCCAAGTAAGTAAAGGATGCTGTCATAATGGATCAAATTTCTCACCAGTAAGAGAACTGGACAGTTATCGCAGTGTATACCGGAACATACCTTTTGTTTTCAAACGTCTTATTTTACTTAAACATTTACCTTTACATTTTTTTCTCAAAGACGAATTTAAAAAAAATATACGTTCTTGGGGCCGATGTTTTGGATACGACTGCGTGATTTGGGTGGTACATGTTCGTGGAAAACACGTAACTAGCATTTTTTGGAGACTATTTACTCTTTTAGTTATTAAGTGGTAAAGTTTAATTTCGAACAGTAATTTGGATACAACACCGAACCGAATCCACTAATTCTGTAATCATTAATTTCGAACACAAATGCAATCCCGAAGCAAATTTAATAAAGTACTCACATCAAAATATTTTTAATAACGAATAAAACAAATAAATACATCCAATATCTCTTACATTCATCTGCCTCCTTGAACAGTCGATTAAAGCAACTATACTACTCAAATATAAATTTTAACACCCAGACGCAAAACAATGAAAGCAGTCTAGGTGTTAAGAGTATGTATTAAGTATATCTGTGATTCCTTTGTAATCTGAAGCCCGTCACACAAAACGTATGAGATGTTGTGTGAATATATATATATTTAAATGATTGTTTTGCGTGGAGATTCAGTCCACTAACCTTAATTTAATGATAGGGACGCTGCCGAATTTCCCATCGGGTTGTTCAAATATTAGTAAGTTGATTCTTTAAGTTTTTTTTAAGTAACCTCATCGATAGTAATGTTTCACATCATGATTTCACTATGACAAACAACTTCAACATTATAATTTATGGCGTGTTTGTTAACCCAACATTTACATAGCCTGTGTGAATTATGATTGTACCAACAATATCAAAGGGTAACCGTTCAACTATGCGTAAATTAATGAGTATGTTAGCTGTTATGATATACGAGGTGATTTAATGAAGATAATGTACTATGGAGTTCTGTTACCAACTTGTCTACTTCTATTACAGAATGGTAGTACTCGTAACATTTCTTTTCTTTGTACAAACAAATACAAGAGTATCGTCAGACTGATGTATGATAATTGTTTGATATATTATCATTACATTACATAATCATTACATTTCGTCATTACAATCTGAAGTATCCATATAACCTAAAATTACGAGTACAATGACCTTATAACTAATCACGAAAATAAAATATGTTTTGTTAATTCCTTCATAAGAACTATACAGTCTTAGTTAAAGAAATTAAAAATTATTGTTGTAACTTATATGTTATTTGTTAAAACTTTGTCCACACAAAACAAAAGGTACGAGAAACTTAAGCTACGACTTTTACATGATTGGAGGTAAAAGATCATTGTCCGCGTATTTTTAAGTTAAGTGGATACTTTATGTAACAATGATTAATGTGATGATTATGACGAATAATCATTAGACAGACATCGGAAAATATTCATTGACACCGTGTTGGAGCTACTCAGTAACCCATAGCTTTAGCAACAGGTAATACATATTTCTAAGTTTTCTTCTAACTAACTATATATTAATATTTAAAAACTTTGATATCACAAAGCTTTACAGTGTTGTGTATACTTGTATGCATCCATTATCATCTCAGCAGTTATAGTTGTTGGATAGACCTTCCCAATAAAAGTGAATTTTGCCCATAATCGGTAATTATCGGTCCAGCGCGGCCGCTGGGTAGGCGAACTAGCCATCGCATTCCGACATAATCATCAGGAAATCTGCTGCAGCTGTTTTTCGGATGGATATACCGCCTATTGTTTACAGTTCCTCAGTTACCTCTTACTGCTCTGCCGGTAGTCTACAGCATTATTTGAATAACTGCATTTCTAAAAATAAAGAAAAAATAAAAGCAATGTTCAAAAACGTTTGATGTAATATCAATAAGTGAACTCAATCCACATGTAATAAGAACAGACGGGTGCCATATTTACTGATTGCCAACAAAGCTGATAGATATCGAGAGATCTCATTCGTATAATGGACTCGGCACTCGATGAATTGGTAAACAAAGGCCGTTGATGCATGATATGGAAAAGGGAAATGGCGAGTTTAGTATCTTTGATGTTTAAATTAAAAGAGGAATAAACATAGTTTATGAAATGTAAATATTAAGGTTATCATGATTTTTGTTATCTTAACAATTTTAAACATTTATCTGTTATTGTAAAAAGTAATGTAATGCCTGAAATATTGACAGGTCACATCTTAAAAAAAAACACTCTATCAAAAATTAATGAGTGATGTTGATTCTAGCGAGTAAATGCGTTGTTTTAACCATCATGATTAGTATCGTCACGTTTACCATCGAGCGGACCGCATGCTTGTTTGCTAACTTCACAACATAAAAAAGTGGATAGGATGCACTTTTGGCAAGAATATGAACTTATTTATAAAAAACATAAGTTCCCGCGGGAGATTCTAAAGTATTTTTTTTTTTGTAATAATCATAATGATTTCTATAAATTAAGAAGAAAAGACATTATTGATAAACAACAACTACGTTTGTGACAAATTGTAAAATAAAGTAACGGTATTAACAAAGCTTTTTAATTGGGGACTGTACTGCAATCAAACTGGCAAGAATAGAGTAGGACGTCCACTCATTATGTTGATATTCGTAACACAAATGTTTAAAGTGACTTATCTTGGAATCAGGTCAATATACGAGATGTTGTCTGAATGTATTTAATATTAAAAATACATAAATACTTTTTAGCATTAGAGTCTAATGGGGCCTTTTACATCTATACTCTTACAAAATTAAAATAAAAATCTGAGGTTTAAATCAGAGCTAATTGAAAACCTGTTTAGAATATTCATCCCACTTAAATATTTAGAATTATAATTTGTTTATATATTTTTAAAACGACTTCAATATTTTATTTTGTTGCATTATCTTCTTATTCTAAGTATATTAAATTTAAAACCCTTTTTAGAAAAAATACTTTCAATGTAATTCTATTTCTATGCCTGGATACCCCAAAGGTCAAACTGTGTAGGAAAAAAGTAAGCTCTAAATGGTTCCATTGTAGTAAGTCATTAACGGGAGAATGTAAAATAAATGTAAAGGCGTTCGGTTATTGCTACATTTTAATGATTAAATCTTTTACAACCGCGTGTATAACTCTGTTCATTCTAAAACGTATATATAACAAAATACATCAAAATATTCAAAGACGTCAAGATATTTTATTTCAAACTGCTAGCCATCGCCAACTACCTGTAACCGTAACTCAGTGAATTCATATATACCTACGTTTTGTGAAAATTTCTTTAGATCCTATAAATTTGGTATAAAATTGTAACTCCAAGATGGAAAAATTAAAAATCATTTTCACTTTCTTTATCATTTTCTTGATTTCAACTATTGATAATACCTTATGACTTCTTACAGGTTTAATAGCACACTATTAGAAATTTTTTTATACTTCTAGTTAAGTAAACACTCAAACGACCCCGTAAAGGATATCATTGCTATGAGTAGCCACTTTTTGGATAGGCTTTTGTTCAGCAGTGGACGTTTTACTGCTTTGATGATATTAAGTCATGTTACTTAGTAATTTCACTGATCACCTTGTAACACTATAATATGAGAATTCCCACAACATCTCATACATTGACCTGACTCCGTGGTAAGTCGCTTTAAGCACTTGTGTTACAGACATAAGACAGTAGAGGAATCACAAATATAATACTTAAATACATATTTTAATACCCAGATACAGTACAAACACAAAAACCATCATATAAATATTTGTCCTGGGTGGGAATAGAATCCACGACCCCTGGCTCATAAGATAGGATCACTACTATCTGCGTCATCGAGCCGTCAACGATAAGTGTTTGATGATACGAATACATAAGTGTGGTGTTCTTATTAACTTTTTTAATTAATTTTCCTATACTACATTATTACAATAATAATAAGTTCTAAATTCAATTGCCTGTTCAAGAGGCAACAAATAAATCTGTTAATCATTTTAAGTGTCACTTCCACTTGATTTCACTCGTTCAGTCACGCAACACAATGGTGTAATGGGAACCCAGTTTCATTAGTAAATGCCAGTGGTCACTCGCAAATAGAGATGTATGCCAGTTATCCGGCTAATAAGGCCCAGGGGAGACTGGGGAAAAATGTACGCAATTTGTTTGGAAAGCTCTCACAAAAGAGTGGTGGTGTTAGGTGCTATCTTCAACCAAGCGACATATTGCAATTCCGCGACTTAGAGCGAAAGCATTTGCAAGGTTTAGCTTGTGGAAATTTAGTTTTATCATTTCGTTTTCTTAGTATTAACATTGAGCATAGTTTTCTGTATTAGGTTTCGTAAGAAGGATTGAGACATTGGAACCGACAGATAGCGGTATATTCTTTTACACTGAGTACCTCAAATGCAACAGGGCGTGGTTACGCTTTGCGATTGCACTACGCTTATCCAGCCCTGTAATTATGGGCAATTTATCACTTTCTTGGGGAGGCCTATGTCAAGTAGTGGCCGTTTTACGTCTACTATGATGATGGTATTCTTGAAAGTAGCAAAATAAACTAAGGTATTCGAATTAGGCCGGCAGAGTAGAGTTTTACTTACCTCTGTACCAGGTGTCGTAAGAGGCGTCTAAGGTACCAGAACCGAGGCTCAAACGCACTGAGTGGAAATGGGCATCAGTGTTCCTGTCGCGAAAGCTTCACTCTGCAATTGCCAATACGCTTGCCAGCAATTATGGGCAAAATTTTCCCTTTACTGGAATGAAATTTCGACTCCTGGTACAGGGAAAGGTAGTACTATTCTACGCTGCCGGTACCTCACGGCTGTAAGGTCTATTGTTAATATACAATGTAAAATATTATTATATTTCCGTAATGTGTAGTAATAGTTAAGTTTAAATAATGGCTGAGCTCCTTGACAATTTGGCTAAAAGCAAAAGATGAAACACATTTATAACAAAATAAATATAGTAAAGTAGAATTAGGGAAAATATGAAATAAAAAGAGCCCTGCTCATTATAAAAATGTACGCTGAATAAGAATACTTATACCGCCATCAAACGAAATCGTGCCCAATCTCACAGTACCATTATGAAAAACGTTATTTAATGTCCGTAATGAAATACAATATGATGATTATAGATTCATCACATCATATTGCACATCCTGGGATGTTATTGCATTAATGCGTTTAATTGTATTCTGCATATTACCTGATACGTGAAGTGAAATATTTATATTAAGAGTCTTTTGTACAAATTTACACTAGAAATACATAAAATTTATTATAACAACCATAACACGAAGTGAAGTAAACATATATTATATATTGAATGTCAAGCAAATTATGAAAGAGTCTACAAAATTTAAAGAATTATCGTCGAACTGCGACCACTGGGCGACCACCAGTAACTTAAAAATTACTAAGCATTTTTAGATATTTTTTCTACATGAGGTACACCTTATACAAAGGTCGTCTACATTGGTACCTCACTTTCACCTATATCTACTGCCAAATAGCAGTGGTCGCGTTGCTATGTTCCGGTTTAAAGGGTGAGAGAGGCGGTGAAATTACTGGGTATTTGTGACATTGTTTAAAGATATGACACATATGTCACATACCCAGTTAAACTAAAAAGTTTACAAGGTTGATAACACGCTAGTGATATCTTTGTGATGATACTGATGATAGATGATAATAAAAGGCTGCATTTATCATCAAGCGGATCGCATGCTTGTTGACTGACTTTATCATACCCTAAAAAAATATAGAAAGTTTTAATAGAACTCTTCAAAAAACAAACTACTTTTACTTGTAATACAGTTGTGAGAAGGCATCATTTATATAAAATTCTATCACAAAAGAGAGAATGATGTTGGTTCTAGCGAATAAATGCGTTGTTATAACCGTCATAATTATTTGACTAACAGAGGCTAGTATATAAGATTAAAGAATACAAATATGTTCAAGAATAATGTTAAAAAAAATTTCGAAAAAATATTACACAAATTTTCCGCTTTTCTTAATTAAAAATGGCTTAAAGCGAAGTATCTTGGAGTGCTAAAAACACTTTAAACAACGAACTACTTTTACTTATAATATATAAATATATGAAATTAAGAAAATGTCAGGAGGAAAAAGGTGTATTTCCAGTTACTACTGCCCCGACAGTTTATGTGACTTTATAATGAGAAATCTGACATATCACTAAATAAAATTTAAAGTCGAAACCAAAATTATGCTATATATAGCCTCTCATATTCCCAAGATAATGCGAGCACATTGAATTTACAAATAAATCCCTATGAGTGCGAAGCGAGTTTCAACAAAGTAAATCACGAACTGTAAATATTTTTTGATATGCATCTTCGAAATGCAGCTTTCACGTAAATACGCCGCTGGATATATTTTTCAGTTAAAGGCTAATGGCTCGCTTGCACGTATTGAAATAAAAATTTCAACGGCAACGCGAAGTTCTTTCTAACAAATATCCAGCTCACATGATTTGAATTGAAGAAATATCGTAATTTACTTAACTTAATTTAGTAAAAAAAAAATATTCGTCACAAATCAAGTAAATTTCGGCTCAAATTTTATATATTACATACAAATACATAACAAAAAAAGGATAGAAATTACCCCTGTGTCTGATCCAGGTAGTCAGAGACTATGGATCTCCACTTGCTATTTTAGCATACTTCTTTCGCTATATTTGCTCGCTTTAGATGAAAGGTCATACAGGCTCGTTTATTCTTAGTATTTCTGACCTAGCTCTTCTTTAATACGTCTTTTATCTGATTAAGATACATTCGCCAATATTGTCCTATTCTTCCAAACTCTTCTATTTACTTTGATTTTGTATATTGGTGCAGTCATTCTACTTTGACCCATCCTTTCTACTTGTCTAAGATATCTCAATATTCCGATCCCTATTTTTGTAATAACATCATCTTTTACACTACATCGATCTTTTATCACACTATGTTTTAATCTATCTCTCAAACTCATACCATACATTACACTATATTATATTACACTACAAAGTGCTCTCATTTCGACAGTAATGAGCTTTCTCACTTGCGTCTTTAGCCATGCCCAACATTCACTACTATATGTCAGTGTCAGAGCCAACACGCCTCTATGAACGTGTCATCATAGTCGTGCTATTTTTGACACGTTTTGGCTACCAATAAAAGCATATTACGTAATAGAAGCATAAGTTAATAACCAAGTATCTAAAATCATAAAAAAAATAATTTTATTTGTTAAGTTTGAATTGTTTTTGTCATGGGGTGCCGAAACTGCATAAAAATAGGTACCTCCTTCTATACCAGGTCACTTAAGTAGAGAACGAAGATACTAACACCAACGGTATCCAGATAACGGTATACCCCAATAAGTAGCTTTGTGATGATAGTAATATCGTATTTTAATAGTATAGATGCTTTAAGTATCATGAGCTGAGATTTCTTTAAAGTGTACAAGAACAAGGAGTACAGAAAGACAAAATAATATGTAACTAGATTTCCACCCGCGACTTTGTTCGCATTTATAATTTTATTTTTCATAACTGGGGAATTCATTCAAAGTTTATGTCGTTTTTTCACAAATAAACTGTGTGAAAAATAATGCCAATTCCTAAGAGTAAAATTAAATACAAGATTTATTCTACGAGAACATCTAATTTTCATATCTTAGTCACATTTATGCAACCATTTCACCGTCTCTCACACCCTTAAACCAACACAGAAATTTTAACACTATTTCTTGTAATAGAAATAAGTGAGAGTGAGGAGCGAGTAGCAACGTTTCGTTTGGATGTACTGCCATCTATCGATTTTGATATATCCACGCCTCTATCGCCTTATGACTTCTGGCAAAGTGGTACGCCGACCGAATAGAATAGTACACTATTATACTCGGTCGGTATCCCCCGCTATATTGTTATGTTATCTAGGTATCTACATGTCTTAAACTAATTATCGAAATCGGCATTCTCTATAAATTCCAGAACCTTTACCTCGAACTTAGAATTGAACATTTAATTATGTGCATATAATTACAGATTTAACAAGGTAATATTTCATTCGAAGTTTATACCTACAACCGTTCGCAGTTGCCTGCGTGACTGAATAAACTTTTCCAGTAGATTGCTCAAGATAAGGCAATGTTTCAGTGCGCCAACATTCACAGATGTGTAAATATAACTTTTTTACTACTGAAATCTCAACTAAGCGCACGTCCTTCGTGATGGTAAGCCTTTACCGTAATTTAGTGTAATTCCTATCTTGTGATTTGACAATATGTAGTATAGTATTATATATAGTAGTAGTATAGTATATAGTATTATGTCATTGACATTTATGGGTATTTAGTTTTTTTTTTCAGTAGCCGTGTGATACCGGCAGAGAAAAATAGTACTTTACCATGTATCAGATATTGCAAGAGTTGATTAAAATACCAGCACCGATAGATAGCGATATCCAAAAATCCCCAGGACGGGGATAGGCAGCTGCATCCCAGGCGTGAAGCAACGCTCTGCGATTGCCAACACATTTGTCCAGCATGGCAATTATGGGCGAAATTCCCCCCTTCTTGGGGCGGCCAATGTCCAGCAGAAGACTTGCAATGGCTGATGAGATGAGATGAGATGATGTGATAAGTAATTTTTTCGTCAAATTTCCACTTTAGTGCTTAATCGCTCCACCACAGTTTCGTATCATAACGAGCTGTTCATATATTTTTTGTTATTTCTTTCCCTACTGGATAGAATTTAGTATGTATTATTACAGTCACTGCTGGACTTTGTCATCTCCAAGTGATCTGTAACACTTAGCAAGCGAGGTGGCAATCGGAAAGCGCAACTTTGCTACAATTTCGTTCTAATATTTGAATAATACAAGTTAAGATGAACGTAACGCTATCTATCGGTATCGGTATCTCACCTCCTACGATTGCTAATACATCGGGAGGTACTACTACTCTGCCGATACCCTACAGCTGGCATGTCACAACACACAGTATTTAGCACATAAATAAAAACCTTCAAGTATATTTCTATGCGGAAAAAAATTGATTGGTAACCGTCTAATATAAAACCAAGATATATAATGTAACTGATAGTGGATCTTGTAAAATATAATATAGACTCAGTTACGACGTTAAAAAGAAGAGTTTTGCTTTAATCTACTCCTTCATATATATTGTAAATCGAGTGCAATTGTCTTATTGCGGTTGCATTAGATTGTAATCCTTGAGTTATGGGTAATGTCGAATATTAACTGCATTCAAATTTTCACGATTCATTTGCTTCACGCGATGTTGTTAAAATATTTTTATGATCCGAATTTATGGGTTGCTATTAAATCTAACATACATCAATAAATTCACGTGTCGTAGCTGTTAGGCAGCACGTAGAATACAGAGGCGGTAGCCCGCATTTAGATGCAGGTAATGGGCTAACGACGCAGTCACCAATAACGATTCGATGCTATATTCCGGTCATGGATATCTGATAGCTCGTGATTTGCGTATGTCGAGATACGAGATGTGCACGATCTATATTATGTACCTCCACAAACCCCTATTACACGCTGTTTGATATGAATTTAGCCGACTGTAAACGATTCGAAAAATATTCTTTAGTTTTATATACTTTTAATCTTTTAGATCCGTTATGTTTATAGGAATTTTTTTTCTTTGTGACGGAAAAAAGTCGTAAAATAAGATTGACTTAGAAACTATTATGTACACAGGAAACCATTTAAATATAGATAATTCGGTATTATTACTGAATATTTGCTTTTTTCATTGCATTCTTCTTAGAATGCATTATCATCATATCAGCCATTGGAAATCCACCGCTATATAGATATATAGCACTCCCAAAAAGGGGGATTTTTTTCATAATTGCTCCGCTGGGCAAGCGTGTTGCCAATCGCCTAGCGCAGCTTTCGCGACGGGGTTGCTACTGCCTGTCTCCGCCCTGTGCATTTGAGCTACAATGTTGCATTAGTACGTCAGCCACCTCTAACAACACCTGATACAGGGGAAGGTGCTATTCTACTCTGCCGGTACCTCACGGCTTTTAGAATTATAAACAGTAAGATAAGTATGTCGTTGATACATCTGCATGGAAAGTCTATTTCATGCCTCAAATAAATGTAAGATTGTACAAGTCTGTAGAGTCTATCTTGATTGTTTACATTAACTGTGTGCTTGTCAAACGCCCCACGAAACAGAACCGATGACAAGCATGTGTGAGTTGCAAATAAAACAAAATATGGCGTAGAAATCGTCGAAAACTTAAATTCAATCAACATTAGTTTTTTCCTTTACTTACATATATAAAATTGATAAAAAGCTATCCAAAAAATATTATATTTTGTAATTGATAATTTTAAAAGATAATATGGACTGAATGACGTCGTCATCAAGAACAGTTTTTCTGCAATCTATCTCTTACAATATTCGAGTATCATTGTCTTGTAACAGTTGCATAAGACTGTGTAATATTTGAGTTACGAGTAATATCAAGATATGAGTAAGGGGGGGTGAAGCTCGGAATTCATACATACATGTGAAACCAAACGGTATGTTTGCGAACCAAGATTTAGATAGCTAGACAGAACTAGTATTAATGTTCCACATTTGAATGTAGAAACAATTCAGGAAACGCGGTCTATCCAGGCACTGGTCACAATTATGACATAACACTAAATTTCGGGATTAAACAAGCCACGCGTAATTCCACGTCTGTTATTGGGAAACGTAAAAGTATTCCATACTGAAAGAACATTTCAGCTTATTTCACCAATTTTCAGCAGTTCAATATTCAGTACAATATGTTACGCAAAATTATTTGAAATAAAAAATCTAACATACAGTAAACTCGCATTTCAAATAAATAAGTCATACAATTAATTCTTAACACAGCTCTTACAGATCCTCAGTTACATATTTTACTTTGGTATATTTAAATTTACAAAACATAATAATCCGAGGAGGTAAAAGATATATTACACACACATATATAACCATACACATACTATCACTTACATAAACATACATAATTATATCGTCAATTTACATAAGGAATACTTGTATAAAATAAAGAAAAACTAAACGTATCATTAACCTAATATCATTTTTGTGATAACTCAGGGAAATAATGTTTCGGCCAAGATCCAAGAAATATAATCGATCGCGTTAAAATCGGGCTAGCTGTTTCACAAAAAACCTTAAAGACACATACGGACAGACAAAAATAAACAAAAATTGTTATGTTATATGTGCCGTGTATTATGCATTAAGTAAAAAGTTATGTTATTTTTACAAACAGACACAGCAATTTTATTCATATGTATTTGCATTGATCGATCTGATCATGCGACCCGTTGCGCCATCTTAGTAAGACTGGATCTTGTTGTCGTGAACGGCTTAGGGAGGTATAACGACTCGGTAGGTTACATCTTGCTGAAGAAGTACAGGTCAGTTTTCATTTCGTTTTATGTGCTACTTATACTTATAGGTTTTCATACAAGAAGTTTTTATGAGAGTTTGTATATCATACATAATGGAATTTCAATACCCGATTATTATTGAAAGTCCAGTGCTGGACACAGACCTCTCCAAGGAAGGGAGAATTTCGCTATATGAGCTGTTTCAAAGGGATACTCGTATATCGCCATGTCGCTTGTGGTATCTCAGTCACCTCTTACGTCACCTCGTACAGACAGTGGGACGTTATTTGTATATAATTATATCATTTTGGAATATTGCATTTATAATCAAAACTATATTTTTTCTTTATTATTTGATTTTTTATTAAAGTTTTCTTTCACAATCATTAAGATGAATTTACAAATTAGGTAAAAAAATGTTAGGGCAATTGGTCAGAATCTTTTTACGTATTCAAATAGATCACCGGCTTAATGGATTGTTTTGTCGTATATCAAGGTTTTAAACAGCAACAGTAAACAAATGTATATAAAATTAACCATTTGTTCACAAAAAAGAACTGATAACTTTTTATATGGGATAGACTTCATATAAAATGCCGTCGACGATGGCACCTCACACCACCAATAAGGTAGACGACCGTCAAATAGCAGTGATCGCAATGTTGTGTTCCGGTTTTAAGGGTGAGAGAGGTAGTAAAATGTTTGAGTAATGTGACATAATATCTTTACATCACAAGATTGGCAACGCGTTAATGATATCCTTATGATATTAAAATCATCGATAGGCTAAATGTAAATACATGTCTATTCGTCGATCTGGTCTAATAAAAACTTATCAAATGTAAATATCTAGACAATGCAAGCGCAGCACTATCATTATGTGCATCCACAATGAGGATCTGACAGTTGGAAGTAAACCGTTTACATTCAGTCTATTTGAAATAATTTATTTTTCCTTGATCCGGAAACTCAAGTTAGTAACCACTAGAATAGAGAATCAAACGAGTTTATTAACTGGTACCTATATGTATCATTAATAGTAGTCTAACGGTTCGCCTAATATACGATTTAGCGTGCATTCTCATTTGGATGCGGGAATAATCGGACAGAAACTGCGAGAAGCACTGGCGCAAAACCTAATTGACGCATAATGAAAATCTATGGTCATGTATCGGATACAATTAGATGAAAACTGTGAAACACAGTATAGACCTTTGAGAATTGCTAGAAATTATCAGACACTAACACCTGGTCAATAAATTTATTAATGTTCTATATCTTATTATTTAAAATGATGACTCTGACGAAATTTGTCTCATGTCTTGTTAAATAGGTAAGATAAATAGTAAGTTTTCTTATGAACATATTTAATTTTTTTTTTATACGCTCACTACTCGTAACAAAATCTTTGTTATGTTGAATTAAAAAAAAATCACTGAACTTCTTATATTTTGAAAAACTACAGTATGTTACATAATTTACCACTTCCTGAGGCTTTATTTATTTTTATATTTATAACGCATACGTATATTAGATTAGAAAATCTAATCTAATATACGTATGCGTTCCAGTATTATACTCAATATAATATGTATAGAAAAGTATGTATGAATATCGAGGAATCAAGAATGAGAAGATCAACATCATAAATCTACAGTAAGTGTTCCTATAACATAATGGAAGGATAAGTGTCATCAGTATCCGTGAATAAATAATAATCTTCACGCCATTTCAACATACATCCCTAAATATATAGCTGCAAAAATGCACGTCCAGAATTGCTTTAGACCATTTAACATGTATGAAAGGTAATATCACACAATGCTTTGCACCAGGGACGAATTGGATAGCGTGATTTTTTGGAGTCACTATACAATCAGGTGACAGTGCAGCGTAGTGCTCGAAAGCCCGTCCAAAATTCCTTTAAGCTATTTAACATCTAGTTTGTAATTTAATAAAGAGATGTCACAGGATACAATGTTTCTTAAATCGTACTGTAAAGATTCTATCCAAAGACATACATATAGCCCTAAGAATTTAAAAATACAATATGCCTTCATATAAGTTAATATAAATAAGAAAATGTATGTACATAATGAATTGACATAAATCGACAATGACTTCATCAAATTGGATTATTATATTTTTTGTTTGTGGGATTGTCCGGATTAGGATTGTTTAGGATTTACGGAGTTGGAAATTTTATATGAAAAAAAAGCCTTAGGATAAAATCCAAGGTTATATATAGGTAGCCCATAATTTCTTCCTTTAACCATAAATAATTCCTATGGCTAATTGTTTTTATATCTTCTTCTTCTTACCAAGCTTCTTTATTATAAATGGATTCAACAGTAAAGCCATTAAATCGTAAGAATAAGACTAGATAGACACATCAAATTCAAAGTAATCTTTATATTAATTCACTTCAAAAAGAACTTTCTCGTGAATTTTTTTATCGTTAAAAGGTATTAAACAATATTAAAATTGTTTCTCTGAATACTGTAATACAGCTAAAATGACTAATGAGACTGATAACCTTATAGGAAATAGACCTAGAAAGTTATATAAACCGCGTTTTAAAGCCGTTAAATAAGTAGTTTTATTATAAACAGGACATTGAACAGCCTACGTTAAACCAGCCTACCGGTGCCAGGCGGGTCTTCAAGCTGAGATAATTGCAGGTCGTTGCATGAAATGAAAAGTACCAGCAAGAATTACTGAAGGAATAATATTAATAAATACTAAAGAATTTACGTACTATAACTAATCTTAGTGCCGTGGAGTACCGGCGTAGTAAAACAGTAGTTCCCCTTATATCAGGTGTCGTACGAGGCGACTCAGGTACCGGAACTAACAGATGGCGGTATATCTATCCGAACAGCGCAGTTAGAATACGACAGGGTGGGGATGGGCAGCATCCCCGTTGCAAAGCTACGCTCTGCGATTGTCATCACGCCTACCAAACGCGACAATCTCTCTTCCTTAAAAAACCAATGTCCGGCAGTGGACTCTCTACGGTTGATATGTTGATGTTATCCATATTACTTAACACAATTTTTATATTCAATCTGATTCAATATCGAACATTTGCTACGCTTTACTTTGTTGTTGAAATATCCCTCGTAAATTTGGATCTATACAACATTTCTGCTGCCTGCAGTGCATTTTTATGAATAAACTGCAGCATACGAATGTTTCAATACTTATTTGTTTGTACTGAATCGTTAGGCTTATACACTACAATACTACACAATATAATGCACTTATAAACTTGGTAAATGGATGGGCCCGATGGCGCAGATGGTAGTTACCCTATCTTGTGCGCCAATGATTAAACTGACTGGTTTGATTTCCGCCCAACAAAATTTATATGATGGTATTTTTATTTGTGCAATGTTTAGTATTAAAAATATGTATTCAAGTATTATATTTGCGATTCGTCTGTTGTTTAATGTTAAAGACAAGAGCTTCAAGCGACTTACCTCGATATCAGGTCAATGTATGAGAAGGTGTGTCAATATTCATTTATACCTATTAATATTTAAAAACTTGAATGCCTTCAAATGTTTTTGAACTAAACATCGAAATAAAATACCTCATTTATAATATCAGATATGCCACGCCATATCTTATTTGGGAATATGTAAAAGGATATATATATATATATATATATATATATATATATATATATATATATATTTGCTCTTTCTGATCAAATTATGTAACGAAATCAAAATGTACCAATTCTGAAACAAAACTAGCCGGTAGTTAAATGTCATACCAGCCATTGGGAGTCCACTGCAGGACATAGGCCTTCTTAAAAAAAAAGACAAATCTGGTCATAATTGCTGCGCTGGGTAAGCGTGTTGGCAATTGCAGAGCGCAGTTTTTACGACGTGGAAGCCCACCCTGTGCATTTGAACCGCGCCGTTTAGAATTAATATACCGCCATCTGTCAGTACTTTAGTCGCCTCTTACGACACCTGGTACAGGGCGAGATTCTCTGTAGGTAGTTCACGAGATATTACGCACAATACATTACAAAAAAGTTTGTCATT
>JACJUM010002525.1:4543555-4608964 GCA_020976665.1 Heortia vitessoides | reverse complement strand
TGACTTAATTTGTCACTTTTATTTTTGTTTAGATACAAAATGGCTGGACGGTTCAGATGAAACTTTGTTTAGACATAGACTACCGTAGTTAATATAACAAAGTTCACTCTTTTTGATCTCGAATTTAGTACAAAATAAGTAAAATAAATATGCGTTCTTAAATTTCGACCCTAAAACAGTATCTAATTAAAAAGTAACTCTCCAAAAGTATATAATAGCGGTATCATTATCACTTATTACTAGCCCACCACAAATAGCCTTCACAAGTGCCTCATAATTAACCATTAATTGCTTAAATACTTACATGTAACCTCAATTAATCTGTGGTATATATTCCAAAATAGGCTTCTAGTAGCAATATAATTTTACAAAAGACCCCTTGTGTTTTCTTAATAATTAATAATAATTAGGCTGTGTACAAGATATCCTTAGAGATAAATCTTACCAACTATACTTCAACATTTAACATTTTTACACGAAACTATTGCTCGATTAATTATGACCTGACCTATCAAGATTTTTTATTGTTTGTTATTATAAATTTATGCGCTGTATGAAATATCTATTGAACATGGTGGAAGACGCAGACAGCTGTAACACAGTTTAATACTAGCATAGCCGACGATCACTTCTTAAATATTCGTATTTTAAATTCATATGTATTGGATTATGGAATAAATATTATTATTATCGGTTTTTGTTTCAGTTCACCCCATACTTCTATTTCCAAGCATAGCTTCGCGACGGGGATGCTGTCGCCTAATTCGTCTTGTAGCTTCCCTGTTTCTGACAGTTATGCAGCGAGTGCTGCCTTTTTCAGCGAAAGGTCTATTACTATTCTATTCTACTGAGAACATCTTGGTCTTACTAACAATACATATTACTAAGCATACTTGTCATCGAAATTGCTGGAATTGCGAAAACGATAAAAAATATTTTTTTATTATGATCTTTTAGATATGCCGTGTTGTAGGTGGTTTCACGCCTGCCCAATGCGGCATTTATAGGCAAGGAGCAATGTAACAACTGCCTAAGGCTAATATGATCGACTCATCTTGACGTTGAGCGAGAACCAGCGCTTTGTCAGAGTTTCGTAGCGCGCAGCTTTTGCGACGGGAATATTGCTGCCCATTCCACCCGGTGCAGATGAGCTACAGTTTCGGATGGATACCGCCATGTGTCGGTTCAGGTAACTAAGTCGTCTCTTACGACACCTGGTATAAAAGGAGGTGCTATTCTATTAAGAAATTGACATCATAAGTGAAATCCAATTTAATATGTATTCTAATTAATAATAATTACGTATATGAAAAACTATCAGATAAATAAATACGTGGGCATCTGCAAGTTAATACGCTATTATATATTTAATGATTGTAAAATTCTTTTTTTTTTGTTAGACCCGGTCGACAAACAAGCACACAGTCCTCGTAATATCACGAGGATATCACTAGCGCGTTGTCAACCCTGTGACTTAAATATAGGTATTTGTCACGTTACCTAGTAATTTCACTGCCTCTCTCAACCTTCAAACCGGAATACAACAATGCGGATACTACTATTTGGCGGTGGAAATAGGTGAAAGTTAGATACCAATGCAGACAATCTTTGATCTAAGTATATACCTCATGTAACTAAATTGTTTGTATTCGTAATAAATTAAACCGTAATTGTTACGCGATACTGAAATAATATAGATATTTTGGCATCTATTACCATTTTCCTGTCCAAATAATAATAATTGCATTGCTCTGCGGCTTGTTTGAAATCCAAATGTTTTATGGTTACACCAACACATTTCTTTGATCTGTTGCCAAATGGAAACAGCGAAGTCTATTACTAGATTTCCTACTTGCTTATTACTTGGTTCTTTTACGTAGCTAAATAAAACACAATCGTTTATTTTTTTTTATTCTATTCAATTAATAACATAGGTCTTCCCGAGAATGGAGGATTTTTGCCCATAAGAGTAACTACATGTTTTGTTTATGGGATTCACTTATAGCCTTCCTTACTACGCCTGGCGACTATTAGATTCGTATTCGCTGTGTGCGAGGTAAAGCGTCCGGTAACAGGGATAACACTGAGCAGACAATATTGCCACACCTCTACAGCTAACTACATAGAGCCACTGCGAATCCAGCCTCAAAATAGGGACACTGTGCGACAGAACTGGCAGGTGGGGTAGGCGGAAACGTAACTTCGTAACAGCTGTGCTGCTTCCCATCCCTGTCATTCATCCTGTGCATTTTAACTACGCTGTTTCGGATGGATCGGTCGTTTCCAGTACCTCAGTCGTTTACGACATCTAATACAGGGGAGGTAAAATATATCATCATCGTTATCAACATCATATCAGCCGTAAAACGTCCACAGCTCGACGTCCCCAAGAAAGGGGGTGATGGCAATCGCAGAGCGTAGCTTCACGATAGGAATGTTACTGCCCATTCCTGTCCTGCATTAGCTGTGTTTCGGCTGGATATACCGCCACCTGATGGTACCGGTACCACAGTCGCCTCTTGCGACACCTGGTACAGAGGGAGGTACCATTCTACTCTGCCCATAGAAAACATTACTTTAGAGCAATTGTCATAATATTTTTAATTCAATTTATGTATGCTTTATTTGATATATATTTAATTTAAAAACTTTCAGTTGTATAACGACGCGTGCACGAGCAAGTAAATAAATAATCATACAATTAATTAAGTTTATAAGTAAACTAGATGGTTTGTAAACATAATAAAAGAAGCGATACAATGAAATGAAAGAAATATGAAATAAATAAATTCTACATTTGTTTGTTTTTTCCTAATTGAGATGCCGACAATTACGCCGCCACCGTAATGGGTACAGAACAATAGAGCATTTTAAAAACAAACATTAATTAGCGAGAAGCCGGGGCGTTTTGCGCGAACAATACAAAAAGACTGCGCTTCGGGAATAATTATAATTTACTAGCTAACCCAACATATGTCGTCCTTTCTTAACTATGTATATTTTCATGAAAAAAATGTTGAAACTTGTATAGTTTCAACTACTCTACTTTAACCACCTTATCTCTGAAGTCAAATCCAACCGTATATAGTAAGCAAAAATTTATTGAAATCTGTTTAATACTTTAGTATTTACTACTACTAGCTATTTCCGCGGTTAAACTCATTTTAAGTCACAGAACAAACCTAGTATGATTTGGGGGTTATGCCCTATAATTGCCACGCTGGGCAGGCGTTGTGGCAACCACAGGGCGTGTTTTTGTGATGAGGATGCTGCTGCCCATCCTTGCCTTTTGCATTTGAGTCACGCTTATAGGACGGGTATACAACCATCTGTCGGTTCCAGTACCTTAGTCGCTAATTATCACTATTACTTCACTTCTATTGGTTGTGGCGTGGTGTTATATAGCTTCCATAGATTTATAGTACTGAAATATTTTTTCAAATCGATCTCTTCAGCTTTATAGTTAGTAATATAGTAGTGGGTACATTTGGATTTAAATGTTTATTTCCAGAAAAATGTATTTCGGTAATATTAATTATAAACATTACTGATCCGGAAAAAGTGGTCCTCAACATAAGATATTTTGGGTAAGCAAAAGTTTGTGTCGAATAATAACAAAATAAAGTTAGGAGAGGGTCACCCTAATCGTAACTAACTTTCCGCTCTCGATACTGGCTGGAAGTACATCACATTAAATCGCGTTTCCCAGATCTTCCTCGAGGAGCAAACTTTTCTAGGGCTCCACATGCCAAAACTAATTTCCTTGTTAAGCCATCAAAGTGTAAAGGGCATCGTTACTTCCACTCTTATAATACTTGTAGTTATTAAGATCTAGAACGACACATCTATACGCATACGCATCTACGGAGTTCTTTAGAATAGTCCTTAGAGTATTGTCAAAAATAATTATTATTTGCTAGTAAATAATATCACGAATTCAAATATTATTTTGAAGTAGCACTTGATATTTTATGACAAGATGTTCATAGAAGGCGAGCAGTCAAAATTAATCAACCTCGAACTATTTTCTATACAACAATTATATAGAAGTAATATAACAATATTTAGAAACAGTATACATACTTTAATTTCAAATGTATATGTTCCAATTATATTAAAGATCTATCAAATAAGTATACATATGTAAATGTCAGAGTTGCTTGTATGGGGTACCAAAAAATACAAGGTATCTAGTTAGTGCCCAGTTATCATTCAATTTTAGCGTACCATAACGTAATAAACTATTTATTTTAGTCTATTTTTCTTTTCATAATGTCAAAGTTGCCGTGATGTGAGGTATCGGCAGAGTAGAATAGTTTCTCCCTTTGTATCAGGTGTCGTAAGAGGCCACGAAGGTACCAGAACTGACAGATGCCAGTATATCCATCCGGATCAATGTAGTGCAGGTGCACAGGGTGGGAATGGGCAGCAGAGTCCCCGAAAGGTGCGCTCAGCGATTTCCAAAAGGCTTGTCTAGCGCAGTAATTGTGTCAAATCCCCCCTTTCGTTGGGAGACCAATGTCCAGCAGTGGACTTCCAATGGCTAATATGATAATGATGACGATGAATGTCAAAGAAAATCACTGCTTTTACTTGTATAATCCACTACATTATGTGCTGAACGCTTGTTTGTATGCGGTCTGATAGAGAGAACAATAGAGGTAAGCGTTAATGTTATTGAGGCGGGGTTATCTGTTTACATTATAGATAATATATATATTCTCATTACATGTCATACGACCTGACTCTGTGGTAAGTCGTTTAAAGCACTTGAGTTACGAACGCCAAACAACAGAGGAATCACAAATATACTACTTATATACATATAACACACAGACAGAACAAACACAAATATCTGGGTGGGAATGTAAGCCACAACCTTTGCTGCACAAGATAGAATCACTATCGTCTGTGCCATCAAGTTTGTCAATTTTTCGGTTTATTTGTTTAATATTTACTTTTCTGTTTATTGTATAGGAACCATGTTTAAAATTAAATGCACATTACGCGTTCACTACTTATAATTAAACGCGGTATTTTATCTTTTACATTTCTTGGTTGACGTTTCAGTTACCTTGCAGCAATCTTAAGAATGGTTGTTTTAAGGTAACCTAATTAGCGTTTTAAAGCTGTAAAAAGAGTAGTTACATTAGATTTTGGTAAATATTTTTTATCGACTTTTCTGTGTCAGAGATTTTTTAGCATTATTTGTTGTTTTTATTTTTATTACGTGACAGTAAAATGGTTGACGTGCATTTAACTTAAGACCTATAGTGCCTACAGCTTAACTTTTACAATGCTTATTGCTGTTTTATTTTTATTTTACATTTAATTTCTTTTTCATCGTCATTCAGATTCTATACTATTGATCGAGCCCCACCAAGTACAATTATTTGTATGTTGTTGCATTTAAACATCATATTTGTTTTCTGTTATTGAGAGGCTTGAAGCAATATATTATATAATTAGTTTTAGTTAGTTAGTTTTACTTGACCTATATAATAAATTATAAAAGTCAAACTATGAGATGTTACGTAATTAAAATATTTTAAATTCGCTCCACTATGCTAGCAAAGCTAGAAAATCTTTTTTTACGCAACATCTCGTACTTTTCACCTCCTCCGAGATACGAACACTTGAAATGGGTAAATTAAAAAAAAGCAAGATTTTTTACCATTTGACAATATACTTGTTTATGAATGTTTATGAGCTGTTGTTCAACAGTGGAATTTCAACGATATTTAAAATGAAATTCGAAAATAATTTTCTCGTAACATGTTGTAAGTTTATAGGCTTCTCGAAACCGTATGGATATTATGGATGGGTAAATAATAAAAATGCCTGGTTTAACTATCCAACTATTACACAGTGAAATTTACAGAAATAACTTGTAATGGGAATGACCTTTATGATAAGGATCCATCAATTTAAAATAAACGACCGTAATTAAAACGTGTTGTTTGAGCCCTAAACTAACAAGTTCCTTGGATTGTATCTTCCCTTATTATGTCTGTACTAACGGCAAGGAACAAAGGTAAATTGAGTGTTATCTGAGTTGGTTATTATTTGACTCTTAAAGGGTTGAAGTTGTAGGCCTTTGTACGATGTGTTCATATTAATCTACCAATAAATCTACTTCCTTGCGAACGAAAATTGACAAAAGATAACATAATTTGTCTAACTTAAGAACTCAATAATTTCAAGGTTTCATTTACTTTACGGCAACTGTAATATCTATTCAAAAAAAATGTAGATGTTTGTTACTCTTTTAAGCTGGAACGGTTGAACACAATGCAGATCTGCATGAAATTGGACACAAATATTATTAATAATCTGAAACAACATATCCTTTTTATCTCAAAAACATATTATCGGGCTTCTTATTACTTTAATAATAACTAGACCAGTGCATATGGAAACACATATGAGTTCCACAAATATTATCATAGATATTTTCAAAAATAAATAAATTAACCTGCATGGACTTGACTTCAAGGAAAACTTGTAGTTAAAAGCTTAACAGTTACTTCACAAACCTGATGGGAAAATCGTTTAAAAAGTCCGTCAAAATATTTCTGTGTTCTTTCATGCCACATCAAGTGAAGGTTCAAGGCTTAGCTTCTTTGGTAATACAAAAGTATAGAAGACGCGTAAGGTTTCAGTTTGATTTTTAAATAAGCTGGGCAATAATGGCTTAAAATTCTAGCCAAAAAATTTTTAAAACATCAATAAATAACTTTTGAATCGTCATAAGTAGTCTATTAAAGATAGATCATTATGCAAAGTCAAACTAAAAAAAAGTTCATTATTCAAGTTGGGCCATTACAAACACCTGTTCAAAAATAATTATAAAAGTAAGGTTAGGAAGTACTAGTAATCGGGGTCCTTTATCAATATTATTAGTATAATAGAACTAGTCATATTGCTGATTGACCCTAATGACCCGTTGACCCGATTGTCATGTTGTACAATAATAACTTCTGTCTCGCGTCTCAAGGCAGGCGGGCGGCAAGCGGTAGTCTCGAGGCGGTTGTGATATTTTTGCGTCAACGCGATCGTCTATAAGATATAGTTACCACTTTCATATTTAACATATATCTCAGGGCCTGGTTTCGTTATATAAGAAGAATTAAAATTATTTAAATTTAAATTATTATAATTTTTTATTTAGTTATCTTTGAATTTGTGATAAAATTGCTATATTTCATTTCGTACAAATATTTTACTTTATTGTTAAAGTTCTCTTGCAAAATATCATAAATAAATAGATAGGACAACCCCATTTATGACTATAAATCACGAAGTTTTAGACGTTTGAAAACTTGGTGAAAAGCTTTAACCTCGCGAGCGAAAGTCCAAGCGGAATTCTAGAGGTTTGTCGGGAATTTTCCTGCGCTTCATTAGTATTATGCCTCCCTAAAGAGTGCCTTATACTCGTGTCTGAATTCCTAAAAAGTTCTACTTTAGTTTAAAAAAATATTTTATCTTTGGTTTACCCGTTAACGCAATAGGTGCTGCAGAAGTTTAAAATCATATCAGCATCATCATCATGATTACAGCTATTGGAAGTCCAATGCCACCAATAGACATAGGCCTCCCCAAAACAAGGGGAATTTTGCCCATAATTAACACCAACGGCTCTGCGGTTGCCAACACAAGCGGCAACTGTAGAGCGCAGCTTTCACGGTGGGGATGCTGCTGCCCATCCCCACCCTATGCACCTGAGCTACACTGTCTCGGATAGATATACCACCATCTGTTAGTTCTTGTACCTTAGTCACCTCTTAAAATAACAAGCAAAGAGGAAGGTACTATTCTACTCTGTCGGTACCTCGCGGCAAAAATAAAATCATATATGTTAAGCAATACCAGTCTCTCAGAAGATAGCATAAATCTTATATGAGAAAAACTCTAACATTCCTGTCAAATTAGATCATTAAGTATCAATTTAGAATAAGCTTAAACTGAGTAAATTGTTTTGAAACAATTTTAGAGAGGCCTATATCTAGCAGTATGAAGACCAAGTACCGGCAAGCTCAACGTATGATTTTCACGCATAAGATGGACAGATTTGATGGTCTTAAAACCTCGGGATAAGCAGGCCTAGCAGATGGTCCTACATTATCATTGTTCTAGCTGTAAGACGTCCGGCAGTGGACGCTGAAACAATAACTATCACGATGAACAATTTACTAAAGCCACCATATTTCTAAAAATAGCAAGTCCTTAATTAAAACATTCGCTAATGTTAAATTTATTCTTTTCATATACCAGGTCGACAACGTCCACGTCACCGCGTCACTGCATCCTATAGACCCTGCAATATTACAAGGATATCTCTAGCCTAGGCTAGAAAGATTAAGCTTGAAGCAACTGTGTCACATTATTCGGTAATTACACTGCCAGTCACCCCTCAAACCGGAACACTTAATATGAATAATGCTATTTGGCGGTAGAAATAGGTGAGAGTGAGATACCAATACAGACGACCTTTGTATTAGTTCTACTTTATTTAAATATTTGCAAGATTTGTCAAACTTGTGCGGCTACTTACACTAAAAGTGATTATCCCCGCCATTTGGCACAGAACGCGAACTTCTAGCACAGTTTGCTATTGGTCAAAAACTTTAGGGTCATGTTTGCTGACGAAATATGTAATCGAATATAGGAAACTTCAACGACCGATTGATATTCTACATTCAGAATACATATTTGTTTAGGGTAGAATGTTAATTTACAGTTGATTTCTTGTTTGATTTTAACCTTTACTATACAAACTTGGTCTATTATGTAAAACCATTGTTATTGGTTAACTGTCATAAACATTTTAAATAATTTAAATAGTAGAATGTATAATATATATATATATATTTACGGACCCAATGACAACACGTCGTGCGTTCGATTCCTACCCAGAGCAAAAATGTATATGATGATATTTGTGTTGGTTCAGTGCCTGGGTGTTGAATATATCTATTTAAGTCGTATATTTGTGATACTTTTATTGCCTGGCGTACGAAACATAAGTGAAATAAGCGACTTATCACGGAGTTAGGTTAATATACGAAACTAGGCAAACATGTCTTAACCAGGTAGAAGAGATGTTAAAGAAAAACTAATGCAAGTAAGAGAAGCGAGAGAGGTATATCAAGATCGTAGCAAGTGGAGATCCATAGTCTCTGCCTACCCCGATGGGAAAGGCATGGTATATGTATGTAAAATTTTGTTTGTCAACGTCATTAAAGCGGACAACGTTTTAACAAAGATTATTTTGTTCATTGTTTCGTCGCATTACTTCTGTCATCGTTTATTATTCATGCATTACTGAATTTACGTAATGTTTGTCTTGCATTCATGTATATATAAGTAATATCTAAAGTAATAAATCCATATATACATACATAATAATATATACATAATACCCGGGTTAATGACTTTGGCTATTACATTGTTTATAGTGTCTATTCAATTTGAACAAAGTGATAAATAACACAGGTTTAATCGCAATGCCTATACATTTGTTGTATTTCTCTTCTGTCCAAAGGTTGCCTGGAAGAGATCGCTCTAAGCGATAAAGCCGCCTATTTTACTGTACTGTTGTATGTTCTTCTATGTTATTTGAACGTGTTTCTTATGGTATGTACAATAAAGAATATTATTATTATTATTTCACAAAATAACATGTGTATGATCAACTAAAACATAATGGTGGTTAGGTTAGGTTAGAACTGCGATCATTAATTAACCGAACGAAAAATCCGTAAAATTTTATATTAAAATATGAAATATTCCTGAGATAAAAAAATGCGGAACCATTATTATGTCAAATGACTATTTTTAAAGTGATATGTTTGTACCTGTATGTAATATGCGCTACCTTTGAAATTCAGGCGTGCGCGGTCTGCTGGAGCATTTTCTGTCGCTGTAACGTCTCAATATGTGTTTATTTTGTAATAATTTGAGTTGTATTTATGTGTAAAGACATGTTTAGTATTATAATTTATTTTACTTTATTTTCTTCTTATAATTAAATTAGCTGTACACATCTAACTGCCCTATCATATTATCTTCTTATATATTCGTTCAATGGTTGCCTGGAAGAGATCGCCCTGAGCGATAAAGTCGCGTATTGTATTAAAAACTGACACATTTTATTCTTTCTAATTTTGTATTGTTGTATTTTTGTTTGTGAATATTACCGTCTAAATAATTTCACATTTTTGCGTTCACTTCTCGTGAAATAACTACTTTTATCGACTTTAAGACGAAAAAAGTTCAACTTTTGATAAATGTTTCCGCATGATAACCGAAACTTCAAACAAAAAATGTTTAACTGAAATGCATTATTAACCCGTTCTTCAATTAATATTATTATTTAAGTAAGCAATTAGTTTGGATATTTCCGAGTTGATAGTAGGGAGACATAGATAGACAGAGGTATAAAAACCCTATACTCTGACCAAAACCATAACATTAGCCAAAACTCGACCATTAATCAATTCAATCCTTTTTTCTTATATTTTAATAGAAATCTTAAAAGATACTTAACAAAAACCATTGAAGACAAAGATAAAAAAAACGTAACGCTACAACATTTGCTAAAATTAGAAACACACAAAAGAAAAAGGAGAATTTCAAGGATTGAAGTTAAATCTTCAATTATGCTGATGGGAATCTTCAATTACACTCGCATTGTATAACGTTACACCAAGTATGTTTCTTTTTGTATTAAATATTAAATCAAGGAAAGTAAAAGGTTATTATTTCCCGACTTCATGTGATTAGAAACATAGAGGAGGCTCTTACGGGTGGGAAAGCAATACAGCCTTTTTACTTAATTATATTTTTTATTATACATCTGTTTTATTTGATATATTTCTTTCTTCTTGATTGATTTTAAATTCTTTGCCTGACATTTGTAAATATATGACTCTTGAGTACGTTCTGATTGCTTATAAAATTGTAAGTCAATATGGCACTGACTCTCAATGTAAAATTACCACTAGAATAAATTTGACCATGTTCTCGGATACCTAATTGGTTGTGCTCGGATAGGAAGGGCGGGTTCTAGTCCCACTAATTTGGCATATGTTTAGTAAATATTTGCTTAAAAATGACAACATTTTTTATGTAAACCATAACAAACACAATTTGCTTAGTTTACTACCGTCATTTAATTAATAAGCACAAATAAACAGTATCAATGTCACAAGAGCAACTAAAGGATGCCATATAATTCAGTTTAGAATAACTTTACTGCATTACGTAAAATACAGTTGGCATCTCCTATATACATGGGAACTTTAATATTAAATTTTATTAATATTTTTTTTAACTACACCAGGTCGACAAACAAGCACCCAGTCCGCGTGATAATAAGCGTCACTGCAGCCTATAGACTCTTGCAATATCACAAGCATATCACTAGCGTGTTGCCAACCTTGAGACATGAAAATTATGACACATTTCCACAGTAATTTCACTGACTCTCTCACCCTTTAAAATAGGAACTCATAAAGGAACTCAGCAATAGGATCACTGTTATTTGGCGGTAGAAATAAGTAAAAGTGAGGTATTAATGCACTCGACCTTTGTATGAGGTCCACCTCATGTAAATACTATATAGTCTACCAAAATATCTTACTGGATGTGGTGAGTACATCAAACATTCTGACAAAATATCTTTGTAATTTATAAGAAGAAGAAGTAACGTAATCGACCGTCGACTTAAAATAAAAAACAAAATAGCACAAGTGAATTTACGGTAAGATAAAAATACAATTTTGTTCAAAAGATCGCAGATGATTTTTTTCTTTTTTTTCTCGTTTTAGGCAAGTTAATTCGTTTTAGAATTTGTGAACACACGATGGTACATTACGCTACTATTACTATTTTTTTGTTTCATAATATGATTTCGTAGTGTTCCTATCTTGTTTGCCGAGCGTCATGGATTCAATCCTTACCCAAGTACATTGTGCTTGTCTGAGTGTTAAATAAGTATGACAGTATCATATTAGTGATTCCTATTTTGTCTTATGTCCGACACATGAATACCGTTATCTTTTATGAGCTAAACATAAAAGTCGCGTCGGCGTCGCCCGCAACGATATCCCGTGTATCACCGCTATAATGTACACGTCAGTAATATCGACTTGTGCCGAATCAATCGGTCGCCAGTTAGATATCGATCGCGTGAATAAAACATACGATTGGCTGTGGCGCACCGTGCACATGTTCAGTCATTATAACATATCATAATAACATTGGGGAAGTGGGCGGAATTAAAAATTTATTTTATTTATTATTTTTATAATCTTCACGCTTGCTCTCGCACGGAGACTTAAATATAATTAATTTATGTCAATAAACAAGAATGGATCCTTTCCTATTCTCTTATTTTATTAGAAGAATAGGAGACGTTAACTATTTTTTTAATTTTATGTCTTATAATGCATTTGACGGGCCGAATGGGATAATACAGAAATTACAATGGAAACGTGTTCTATATTAAAACCTGACTGACTTTAGTTGAGAGTTATTCAAGGAGAGTTAATTGATATTCCGCTATTACCTTGAGAGAGGAGAAATTGATACGCCATCGGATCCTTACGCAGTGTAACTAACACTGGTTGTGTAAGTATTACATTACAGATAATGTAAGCTTTACTTTTATAATTCCTCTGTTATCTGATATCCGTAACACAAATGATTTAAGCTACTTATTTTGGATTTAGGTCAATGTTATGAGATATGACATATATATATGCCGTGAGGTACCGGCAGAGTGGAATAATACCTACCTCTATACCAGGTGTCAATAAAGACAATTTATTCATTTACTAGCTGACGCTATAGACTTGTCTTGGATAAGAATATTGAATGCGACTTATTATAGAAACAAAAATAACAATGATAAATCCGCTGCCAAAGGATTGTCAATTCCGTCAAGGCCATAAGGTGCATTAGAAAAGTTTATAGTATCAAAAGAGTTAGTTAGAAGATTATTAAAGTGAATATGGTCGTTACGATTTCTTAATTTTTCGGTAATGTTTCACGCAGATTACTTATTTTTTTATAAGATATCTAAATTAATTTTCTAATTAACTTTTTATTGGCAATAACAAACACAGAAAAAAAAATAGTCCTATGACCAAGCATTCATTTTTTATATATAGACTATATATTATAGTATAGTAGACAGGGGGAGGGGGGGGGGGGGGGGGGGGGGGGGGGGGACGGCTAACAGAATACATGGCATTTATTAATCAAAATCTGAGTTTAGTTAATTTTGCCATACTTTAACATGACAGCCTTATCATAAATTATTTTCATATCGAGAGCTTAAAATTCCTGACTCCTGAAATGTTGATAATTGAACTATACATTTTTAATAATGTATTGTGTAATTAAAATATGAAAACTCGTGAAGCTGATTACGTTGTGTGGTTCATTTAAATTCTTATTTATTGTTTTATTTTTTTTAAGTCGACAAACAAGTATACGGTCCTTGTAAGTAAGCGTTACCGCAGCCTTTAATTATCACTAGCGCGACTACAAGATGTTATGTCACATTACCTATTAATTTTACCGCCATTCTTTCCCTTCAAACCGGAACACAGCAATGCGAATACTGCAGACACATAACAATGCAGATGACCTCTGTCAGAGTTCTATTTAATGCTTTTACTTTTATATTATATCATTTACAGAGCTGTACTTATTTGAGTTGGTATCCGCCTTATACTTTTTTTTTGTAAAAGCTACTGTAATGGTAAGAAACGAAAAAGATTTCATTAATACTAATATGTGTATTATTTATTTTCTTTATAATAAAAAAAGAAGTAACATATAATTTAGTTCACCTAAGTAGGACTCATATTGCCAAATAAAATAAATAAATATATTCCCACAACATTTATAATATTGACCTGATTCCGTGATAAGCCGCTTAAAGCGATTGTATAACGAACATCAGACAACAGAGAAATCATAAATATACTACCTAAATACATATATTTAATACCCAGATAAAGCACAAACATAAATATCTTCATATAAATATTTGTCCTGTCTGAGGATCGAACCTACGAAATTTGGCACACAAGATAGGATCCCTATTATTTGCCCCTTCAGGCCCGTCGAGCCAAAGGAGATTTTTTGCGCGTACCTACTACTAAAACAAAATAAAATGATGAATGTATATTCACATATCGTACGACGTCATACGGACATCCTATAGTAACTTATTTGAAAACGAACATAAAATAAAATAATTAATGAATTCCCACAACACTTATACATTGATCTGTGATAAGTCGCTTCAAACACATATGTTACGGATATCAGACAACAGAGAAACCACAAATATATTTAACACCAAGACATATAACAATCATAAATATCTTCATATAAATATTCGTATTGGGTGGGGATCAAACCCACGACCTTTGCCTTACGAGACAGGATAAATCCTCTAAATTCTAGACCTCAGATCAGAGTAAAAGAAAACAATATATTTTCAAACGAAACAATATAGTGAGTCGATCCCCAAATATTTATATGTTAAATATTTGTATTTATTATAGATCTGGATACAAAACATTTATTTATATGTTTAAAACAAGTATTATATTTGTGTTCCTTTGTTGTGAGTTGTAAACAAGTGCTTTAAGTGACTTATCTCTGGGTTAGATTAACGTATGAGATGTATCGTGATTTTATTTGGATTATTTAAAAGTATAGAAGTTAACTATACTTATATGGAAATACCTTTTTCAATTTGTAAAATACACTATAACTCTAATTTTCTTTTTAAAGTTCCATCAGAGAGTCCATCAAGCGCTGTATAGGATAACAAGCAACGGCAATCTGTTTTGTGGAGTTGACTAAACTTTTTATTGCAAAGTTCGGCCGCTCATAATAGTAAATGGTGTTAAACTTTTTAAAACTTTCACAATTTCTGTATCAGAAAGCGTGTTAATTGAAAAAGTTGTTGGATAAACACCGCTTCCCTGGAATCCCTTTTGCGACCCGAAACATTTTAGTACTATCTCTTTGTTTTATTTTGGCCACGACCAAGGGTGGATGTAAATTAGACACGGGACACTAAAAGCAATTGCGTTCACTCTTTATTAAATCGACGGTCACTTGAATGTCACCATACAATTCACTAGTGAGAGGTAGTAATTTAAACAAAGCAATTTTTACTCGACAGCCCTAGTGTGCTATTGCACAAATAAATGCAATGTCAATTATTATCAAAAACGGGAGAAAGAAAAAAATTTCTTCATTTATCATTATCATTATCATCGTTTAAGAAAAAAAATTAAGAATATTGTGATAGAAGATTAATGTAGTGTAGAAGATGGTGTTGTGTCAACAAAAGAGGATGGAATGAGGTGTTTTATACATGTAGATAAGATGAATGAAAGTATATTGAAGATTTGCTACGACCTAGGCGAACATACCTTTATAAGGTAGAAGAGGTATTGACGAAGGGCCATGTTAGAAGTATAATGAATAAAGGAGCATGTATGAAAAGACTAATAGGAGTAAATGGATGCATACTGCGCTTTCTGGTACGCGGCTACTATCATAGAAGCGTAAGCCCCATTGGACGTTGATTCGACGTGTCGTGACGTGAATTTAAATTTGCTAATCCGCTAAGCTATGGCGGCAACTTTGGTTTGTTTACGGATCTTCTCATTTCTGATTCGATCACACGTACTTTACCCTCGTTGGATTATATTAAGTTGGCTAATAAGTTTTATAGTGAGAGACCACGTTTCAGAAACATATGTCAGACTTTCAACCGGACACATTGAGATATATCGGACGAGAAATTCGCCTCAGTTTTCGTAACACTCGGGTTTGGCGATTGATCTTTCTTGAAATTAGTCTTACATGGCTACTCTTTTTGCCCTACGTAAATATTATACTTCACTGTCAAAATTTGGGTTTGACATATAATAAAAACTAATTAAACTTAGGACTAGAATATTATGCGCTATCTTGTATATTTTATAAATGAAAGTATATTCATTTATTTTTCACAGTTTCACGTCGTAGCTTGGATTCTATATTATCAAGTCCGGTAAAATACAGATTTGTTATTTTAAGTAATATCCAAGCAAAATCAATGGCCTAAAGCTAGGAAAGCTACATGTGACGTAATAGAATATGAAGATCGTTTAATTCATAACGGACCCGCCGACAATTTTTATATCCCTGTTTTCAGTGATACGAAATTCCTCTTTTAATTATAACATTATCAATTTTAATTTTTTAGTCATGGCAAGATCGATAAAAGATTTGCGATCGATGCTTGAAGATAATCGTGTTTCTTAACAGGTTGGGCTCAGATTGAACATGGAGACGACACACGTTTTGCTATTGAAATTTAAACTTTATTGACAAATTTTACTAATGTAATCTGACAATTACGAACTATTCCTGACAATATCACGTTTTTCATAACTGTTTACAAATCCAAACAAAATTATAAATGCGGGAGAAAAGAGTTTGTGATGCATTCATTGTTTAACCAGTCAATCGGTTTTGTTGAAGTACAGCATGTAAATATGTTGTGTGATTAATAAGAAATAGTAGACACAAACTAAACACAAATGTTCATCACCTTATCCAGGTCAAACATCTAAATGTTGTCCTGGATAGTGTTCGAACCATGACCCGTGACTCTCACGATTAGGAGATAGCTTATAGCGTATATAGCTTTAAGCTGTACCAATGCGTAAAACGCGGATGGATTCCTGAACTTAGATTTGTTTGCTACGTTCGATTAGTTGACTTGAAATCTCAAACCACCGTAAAATCCAGAAATGTTCAATTGCGCTGTAAAAGTGGATTGGAAATAAACCGCATCCGCACCCCGGCAATGGTGCTATTTCTCTATAATAAAAACGAACTAAAATATATGGTAGTTTCTATATTTAGTACTGTCATGTAGATACGCTCCCCAGTGCTTTTTCGTGAAAAATCGGAGTAATCTGGATTAAAACAAGTATATGTCCTGTAATAAGAAATGCGCTTGATTTCATTACAATTGGTTGATTGATGTGAAATCATCACAAACAGTCAGATAATAATTCCAAAATGATGATAAACGCGGTAGTGACAACATAAATAGGTCTGCTAGATAACGGCGCTATTTTTATATATGGGAAATTATGTGTTAGTGTTTGTCTGGGATAAACTTCTAAACTACTCAGCTAATTTTCTTTTCTTACTATGCACAGTTTGACCACATTTTAGAGATACGTCGTTCAGAGTTACGTCTCTATTTTTAGTACCAATATCTTTTCTTGATAAACATAGGTATATAATTTTGTCTGTCCAGTCAGCTTAATATATATAGCTATAATATTATAATATATATATATATATATATATATATATATATATATATATATAATATTTCTAACATTTACGCGTTCACTGCTTATAATAAAACTTAATTAATATTAATTAAATAAAATTTAATTTTGTACATCCCCACAGTAGGTATTGATAATAACTTGTAATAAGTAATTTTGGCTTTGGTGTCTGATAAAATTTTTGACAGGGTTCCAGGCAATTGATGATAATTTCTAACTATTTTCTTAATTGAAATTGGGTATTTTTATTTCAATAGACTCGCGAAGCATCCTTCGATACAGTGTTCCTTCGTGAGTATTTGAGGTTTATCAAGCATGATGTAGTGGTTGGCTTTGTCTAATGCATTCTCACAGACTGCAGATTTTTACAATCTTCTATGTAACCAAAACATCGAACTAAAAACGTTAAATAAACCGTATTTTAAAGTTGTTAACCAATGAGTTTTATTAATAATTATGGTAGTTCTCCTACCTCTTACCCCAAGGAACATGGGCTTGATCTCCAATCAGCACCAATCTTTTTATGATAAATATTAGTTTTCAATAAAAATTCATCGTAATAAAATTATAATTGTGATTCTAGCGTCATTTCATATCCGTATCCGCCCAATGCATGTTGGTTACCCTATTGAATATACAAACAAATATAAGCGCTATTCTGCAGGTGTTTCACCGATCACGATTAGCCTCGTAGACCTAGATATACCTAAACCTGAATATTTCAAGTAAAAAAAAAAATTCTTCACCGAAATATAAATAAATTCCCTTAAGTACAGGGCGTCCGTTCCAAGACTGTACTTAAGTCTAGGCCTCCTATAATATTGATGAACCAGTTACAAACACCCTGCATATGCCTAAGAAACCGCTAGCATAGTTATAGAGAAGCCAGTCGAGAATCACACTTATGATTATAACCTTAAGGTTTCTGTTGAATTGTAGTGCTTTTGCTTGGTTAGTACCGATAAAGGTCATTCTTGTTTAATGTTAGTGAACCAACGAACTGGCCCGGACAATATTATTAATTTACGTGGCCCTTAAATACGTCTTTATGTTTTGACGTAAAGTATTTCGAGGGTAGAATATTCAATATCGCTTAAAATAAAAATGAAGACGTTTTTGTATCTATGCTAACACTTCTAAAAGGTACTCGTTTATGTCACCTTATTTATGTATTGTTTAAAAAAATCAAGAAGAATAGTTTTTTCTTTACTTATTTGTATACATTATCACACAAAGTCACCAGAGAGTCGCGAGAGAAAAACTAGGTACAAAAGCTTCTTCTGTTATTTAAAATAGACATAGTTATTCATTAACGCCTTACTTTTCCATAGATATTGATATCTCCTTTCTACAAAAAAACCGTAATTTTTTCCACGACATCACCCAACACACCCAACTTTAACACACAAACACAGAAAAAAACACAAATATCATCATATAAATATATGATCTGGGTACCATTTGCGACATCGGGCCCGTCGATTAGCTTGGTCACGTCATCACGCGTGAACGGCTAGATGTATTTCGCAGATTTTTTTGTCGACTTCGATATTGTCCGGATAAGGTTTACGGGAAGGAAAACAACAAAGGTTTGCGATAAATTTGAAACGAAAAAAAAAACAATTGCATACGTTTGACATAACTGTAAGTCGATTAACAGTTAGCGCAAATGACAGAATGTGCGCTGCAAATACCATTTAATTGATGCATCATCTTATTAGCTATTGGAAGTCTATTGTTGAACTTAAGCATGCTGGCAATCACAGAACATAATTTTCGGAAAAAGGATGCTGCGACCCATTTCCGCCATGTACTTTTAAGCTACACTGTTTCGGTTGGATATACTGCCATTTGTCGGTTCTGGTACCTTAGTCCCCTCTTACGACACCTGATACAGGGGGAAGTACTATTCTACTCTTCCGGTACCCAACTGCCTAATTGATGCATCTGTCAGGATTAAGTATACCTAATGCGAATCGAATATTGTTAATTCTTGTTAAGACTAGACAGCGTGTAGTATAAGTCACCAATCAAGGAATATCAAATAAAAATTGGTACGAACGATACTAATAAAAATTTTTTTGTTTACCAAACTTCTCTGAACACATTTAGCAAATACTTTTATTTTGACATCAGATTAAATCATTTTTTTAAACTTATTTTTTAAAATTCCTACAATTTATGTGTTCCGTAATAAAATTTGGTGCAATATTTAAAGAACGTGCTCTTAAAATAATTTTATTACTTGTAGTTCATTCCACACAATCAAATCTAAATTAAATACTTCCATAAAACAACAACAAGCAAGAGTTTTAATCGTCGATACGACAGCTTTTGTAAATCTTGACCACGGTTGCCGCAACCAAAATGTTGAACAAAACATGTACAATAGTTACAGTTAAAACCGTTAAAAAGTAGTACATGATGTTCGTAGACATCATGCAAATAAGCTGAATCATGATTTTCTGTGACAATCGCAAGTTCATTGCAAAGACTCATAAACGTACCAATAAGCAAGCTCCTAGGGACTAAGAAGAATGACCAGCTCTTCTGTAATTGGCCCTACCTTCTCCAAAACACCTGCTCATCGCCTACACAAATGACCAAAGATAATACATGATTCTATCGGTAATGTCTACTTTATTCTATTCTTTTATATCCCTATAACATCTGCCATTGACCCGGGAAATCTTTGAAAAATACAGCGCTCTCGTTTACACAAAGATATGAGAACACGAGAACTACAAATCTGCAATGGTAGCTCACTCACACCTATTTTTTTTCTACTGGTAAATAGCAGTGCCCGTATTACTGGATAATTGACGTAATATCTTATCACTAGGTTAGCAACTCGCTAGTGATATACTTGTGATATTTTGAGCGTCTATAGGCTGCAGTAACACTTACTATCACATGGAACGTAGGCTTGGTAGTCAACCTGGTCTAATAAAAAAAACACATATAGCAGAGGGTCCACGTCGACTGATAATGAGCAGCCAAAAATAGACTAATATTCCAAGAAGAAAAAACATATTCCATGTCCCGTCTCATCTAGCAAGTGGTAAAAATAGTAAAGGTAACTTGCTTTATTACCTGTGCCAAGTGAATTATACTATTACTAGCATCATAGCAGCCGTAATATATATGGCGTGGGGTACCGTCAGAGTAGAATAGTACCTCCCCAGAACCAGGTGTCGTGAGAGGTTACTGTGGTACTGGAACCGACAAATGGTGGTATATCCATCTACACAGTGTAGCTCAAATGCACAGGGCGGGGATAGGCAGCAGCATCCCCATCGCAAAAGCTACGCTCTGCAATTACCAACATGCTTGCAGCAAATATAAACCCCCTCTTTTTTGGAGCCTATGGAGCAGTAGACTTACAATGGCTGCTTTGATTAAGTAAATTCACGCGAACAAAAATGAAACTTGTCCATCAATGTAACAATTCGTGATTGTACATATTCTAACTCCGAACGAGCATTAATCGAAATCGTGTAATCACGTATGCTATTACCAGAGACTTAAACAAATAATTGTCGGCGACAGTTATGGTTTTTTGATGAATGACTAATGGCCGAGATCGCTATTGCATTGTGGTATCGATCGTTTACCAGTTATTATAAAAGTTTTAAAGATCGTTTGTATTGATTTTACATTTGTAAAGGACGCCTAATATGATGCAGAAGCAAACGGTTTTACATAACATTTTAATTTTAATATTAGCTTTCGGTTGTTCTGAATGTCATAATGTAGTAATATCAATTCTAAGTTTCTATTTCTTACTCGAAGAAACTTTTTAAGAATAAGCAAGAACAATCGTTCGGTACCGACTGATTAGTATACAACTACCCCTTGTGCAAGGATTGTAAATGGTGACTGAGATACAGAAACCGACAGATGGCGGTGTATCCATCCAAAACAGCGTAGCTCTAATTCTTAAGGGTGAGTAGTATCAGTAGTAACCCCTGTCACAAATCTCCATTCTGCGATTGTCATCCTACCTGACCTGTATCGCAAAAAATCCCCTAGTGTTTAGTAGGCACTGGACCACACCTGGGACCAATATTTATATAGTGAATTTGTCTGTGTTTGTGTGTGTTCTGTGTCTTGATGAAATACTATGCGTACGATTATGTTAAATATTTTTAAATATTACATTTGTCATTCCTCTGTTGTCTGATATCCTTAACACAAGTGTTCAAAGCGATATATCACAGAGTCAGGTCATTGTATGAGATATGATGTAAATTTATTTTTTGCTTATTTAAGTAAAAATAACATTGTTTTTCTTGGTACACAATAAAGAGCAGGATGTATTAGAATTAAGAAATATGAAGCATTGGAATTGGAGATGAATTCAAATTTGCTAAAATTTCGTGTTCAAAAGGCAAAAATAAAAAATAATGTCACCTTGTAACTTAGATGACCAAATCATCTACATCAAAATAACATATAATGTTACTAAATACTGTTATTCGGATTAAATAAATACTAAATCCTTATTCTCGTGTCAAAATGTTCTCTAAGGAATCATATAAGTTTTAAAATATGTACTGCCGAAGCAAATACAAGAGTCTTTACTAGGAAGTAACCTAATTATTTGTACCTAAAACCATGGTCTACAATACATTATTTCATGTTTGTATTTTGAAATTGTAGTCCGGCCGTCATTTCTAAAAATAACAGATCCTATAATTAATTCCTACAACATCTCATACATTGACCTGACTTCGTGGAAAGTAGCTTAAAGCACTTGTGTTATGGACATTAGACAACAGATGAATCACAAATATACTACTTTAATATATTTTATTTAACACCCAGATACAGAATTAATACAAATATCATCATGTTAATAATTAATCTGGGTGGGAATCAAATGCACGACTCTTAGCGCACTATCATCGGCGCCATCAGGTCCGTCTGTATTTTTGTCTGTATTATCTATTTTTATATATGACTAAGTATAGCATACAGCCCACGTCACCGCAATGGTATAAATAACGCACCGTCAACCATGTATCATGCAGATAAAGTGTCATATTACAAAGTAATTTCACTACCTCTCTCCCCCTTTCAACTGGAACAACTTTGTTGTTTGAAATAAGTGATAGTAACCGGTACCACACTGACGCGGATGATCTTTGTAAGAATTCTTTTTGCCTCCATTAGATTTGACTAATAAAATGTTCTGAGATTCTAAAAGACCATTATGATCATTCATGTCCCTTGATAGATTTCGTCATTGCTGTTAATAATCTTAAGAAAAAATTTCTATATTATAGGTATTAAAATAAATAAAATCACGGTATTTGAATTCATCATCATTATTTTTTCCTCATATCAGCCATATAACATCCAATACGCCTACGACAAACACCTCAACTACTAGACAAGTGATTTAAAATAGGACCGGTTGTATGCAGCCTACATGATTCTATGGTTTTAGTCAGATCATCATTACTCCATCTTGTAGGTCTGTCAGCCATCGGCCCAACATACTATGTGGCCTACCCACAAGTGCCCTGCCCACTGCCACTTGCTAATTCACTAAGCCGTGTCGGTAATTATCTCTTGCATCATCTCTATCTATCTTGCATTAAAATATTCTTATTAAATTTATTCGTTAACATTGATGTAGATATTTGCTAAATTTGTCTGCCATGTAGATAGCGATAGTATCTTTGTATTAAAATATGTTTTAAGACGAAGACAAGGTAGTGGTCATTTATTGTAGAGTAATTTTTATTCAGGTATGTATTAAAGTCGACTTAATGTTTTTTTTTTACAAGATGTAGTCATATGCAATGTCTTATTTAATTTAAATCTAATATAATTTTCTACTAGTGGCAAACTACAATAAAAAGGAAGTATATATATTATAATATTTTTAAGATACTGTATATGTAATGTTGAAGTCTATTAGTTTAAGAAAACAAGTTATAGAACTCAGAAACTCATTAATATTCAGAACTCAGAAATAATATTTTTATATATATTACAAAATAATAAGTGATTAAAGGTCAGAAAGGCAGATTTTTCAACTCCAAAAGGGCATTAATAAGTAAAAGTATTCACCTGTATAATTCATTAAATCAAGGCGTCATTAAAACTAAGAAATAATTAATAATAATTAATTAATCAATTAATTATTAAGTCTTAATGTTTTAAACATTTACAGTTATGCAAAATAATATTAATAAGATTATCAATTTAGACCTAGTTATATGTAGATATAGACGTAAATATATATTATAAAATATAAATAAACTTCCCAAGACAAAATATCCGTCGGCTTTTACTTATTGTTTAAGAAATATTCACTAGATTTTAGAACTAGATTTTCTAACTAGTAGGAATATATATATAGATAGATAACCAGATTTTAGATTAACTAGTGATTATAAAAAAAATCTTACACGCGGATTAAGGCGTGGGTATCTAGCTATCTGCTAGTTTATTATCATTGCGTGTCTGCCTTCACATCAAATCGTAGCATAGTTTGTATTGTACAATTTTATAAATGAGGGCATTTTATTATAAAAGTTTTACGTATATCAATCGTTGTCTCTAAATATTATGGGTAATCAATTTTTTAGTATATTTCTTAATTCAAATTTGAAATTATGAATAAATCTGACAAATGAATAAGACAGCTTTTTATATAAAAAACATGTTTTTTTAATATCATGAAATAACGTAAGGTTTATAGTTGTCTTGTATTTTCCAATGAAATCTATTATTTTGTAATAAATCGTTATTTTTATTTCACTATACAAAATTTTATAACACTTATAAAATAAAAGAAACGAAAATTGCACTTACTTTTTGTATCAGATGAAATTTTAGCTTCATATTTCAGTATGTTCAATATATCTACACTCATTTTATTTTCAAACTAACATGTCTTATTGTTTTTGAACTAATAATGCCCACTTTGTTAAAAAAAAACGAATAACACTACAACACGGTATGACCCTTTGCAACGTACAAAAGTTTACAAACTCGATGTAAATTATCAAGCGATAAAATTTCCCTTTCGCTCTTAGTTTCGTGTTGGATATCGTAGCGCGCTCGTAGCGGCGACGCGGCGTGCGTACACGTCGGCCTACGACGTAGCACTGACTGGAGATTCTAAGCCATTCCGTAGCAGTTTGTTCGTTCGCGGTTTTTTTACGTTGTCGTGTCTGTCGTTTTTCTTTGCATTCCAAATTTGAATGGGCAGAACGTTTTGACGCTGACAAAGGACGACGACCATTGATCAATACCGATTGGCTATTCTACTAGTTTAATTGCATAACAATGGAAGTTAGTAGGTGAAACGACTTGTACCTACGACTCATTTTATTTCTATTACAATATTCTAGGCGCTCATCAATTTCAATATTGTATGATGATTTTGTTTTAAATATTTGCTTGAAATTTTTAACTTATGTTATCTTATATTTACATGCGTATCTTATACGAGAATCAAGTTTAAGTAAAAGCTTGAGAATGTTACGGTCATTATTTTCGTGTAAAACGAAATGAAAATACATAATATTTATTTGGCTTTTACATGGTATAGTAACATAAATAAAGTAAACTCATTTTAATAAAAGCTGTGCCAGAAGACACCACTCTTTAATAAAAGCATTATCCCGTTATTAAGATATAACCCAAATTGTAATGTATCTGACGCGAGTAGTTATTTTTATATGTATGTTTGTGTGTCATTTCAGCAGTATTTCAAACTCATCATAATACTATAGTTCAAACTCTTTGGCCAGTATTTTTTCACCGTCATAACATTTTGTGTAAACAGGTAGATAAATATGTAATTTATCTACCTATTCACTATAATATAGCATCGTAGAACGTATAAGATAGTAAAACTAACGATTGAGCGATGAATAAAGTAATGGTTGAGTTTATGAATACGGATGTTAATATAAATTATAGTCTTATCTATATTATCATCTTATTTTAATTTCACTTGCTTAGTAATTTTTAGGACATTATAATATTTAGCGGCCTTTTTTCTCAGAGCGATCTTTTTAAAGAAACCTTTCGATTAAACAAAAACAAGGCAGTTTGATAAGTAGATATATTAAAAAAAATGTAATATATTATTGTATTTGATTTCTGCATATTTCAGTTAATAAAAAATATTTCATGGCTCTTATGAAAAGCATGACTTTTTTCATTAAAAGCATGAAAAACGTTTTATAGGTAATTAAAAAAGGGCATCGACAAACAAAACATATAAAAGCCGTAAATATTGCAAACTTGTCACGTATTAATATTAAATCAATTTGTACCGTTTGATAAATTACGTTGTACTTAGATTAAATAAGTTTTAGGCGTTGAAACTTTGTGATACTAACTTGTTTCTAATCTTGTTCTAGAGCGGAGTTGTAAATATGTACTTAGCGATACCAAACTTGGATATAGATTCAGTGTTACAAGGAGCGAGAGCTCTCCTTGTAACACTGAATCTATATCCATATAGGTATAATATATAAATGCAAAAGTTCGTCTGTTTATTTGTTTTTATTTAATTTTATTTTACATGTACCTGGTATCTGTTATAAAATTATAAGTTAAATTTGACCTATTTTACGTATACCAAATAATCTAAAATTTTGCGTACATTAAACTGGTCCGTTGCCTATTGTGTCGTCACAGCCTCATCGAGCTTGGGCTCGTTTGATTTACCTTGATGAATGCTTTGGTCCTTTTTCGTAATCGAGGACTGTTACTGAAGCTGTAAGACCATAGAAAATATCCGCAATATTTTTCGTAGTTCGTTATAATATTGTTTATAAATACACTCAACATCTGATACATCAACCTGATACCACTCCTGATAAGTCGCTTAAACACTTTTATTACATATAACAGACAATACATAAATACTTATATTTAACTCTTAGATACATAACAAACATAAATATTCATCATATTAATGACTGTTGTTCTATTTCTGATGTACGTAATTTTATATATCTATATATTTTTATATCAATATATTTTGTTTATAAATATATATATATATTGTCTGCATCACTATATATATTTTTTTCTGTTTCGGGTAATGGTTGATTGGGAGATAATGCCATCTGGCATTAAGTCCGCCATTTGTACATTTTGTAATATTTTGTGCAATAAAGTTAGATAAATAAATATAATAAATAAATAAATATTACAGTTACCTTTAATCTTTGGACCATATAAACTAAACGATCTTTATGACCTGGATAAATGGACAAAAGACTAACAGCACACAAGTTAATATCATATGAATATCATTAATTAATCCGCCATAAGAGCCTGCGTAGCTGATCAGTTACCCTGTAATGAGGTTATTAAAAATTATTGAAGAATGTTGCGATGTAAAAGGTTCTCCTTAAGAAATTCCTTTAATGAAAAATATAAAAATACTTCATCATTAAGAAATTACTTGTACGGAATTGAGCTAAATCCTCTTTTCCATCGCAGCAGCCTGTCCTGTCTAGTGCGCCCCATCGGCGTTCTATTTAAAATTCCGCCGACAACGTTCTCGAATTAACTTCGAATCGGAGTCAACGACGCGGCTGTTTGTACAGCGTTACGAAAGTAATGTAGACTTTAATTATCCTATAGATAAAACAGGCTTTGAAACTTAGATTAAGGTTAGACTTGAAGTCTTTTATAACGAGGTTGGAATCAGGTTGGAATCAACAATAAATTTATAGAGTTTTTAATACATTTCTAGCGTTTACTTTATATGGGGAGAATAGTGTGTTGATCTCTTCCTTGATCGTGGTTTCCTAGTAGCTTAATTTTTGTGGATATTTTTTCCCTGTATTTTAGCTGGATGTTTAATGACCTATACCTGTAACTTTTCTCTAAAAATCTGCTTAAAAAGAGCGTCATATCGACCGTTGTTCTATTACAAAATATTACCCTAACTCTCACTTTATCGTGAATGATATATTGACACCTTTGCTCTCGCTATGCGCCGTAACTGATTTTAATGAGGCCGCATACAACAGCTACTTTTTAAAAAAATATCAGGATATCTAAATATATACTATCATACTAGAATTTTTACAAAATGTTTTAACGTATGACTGTTTTATTTTATTGCATTGAATAATAGTATTTTTTTTTATTAAAGATAACATTTACTAGAATAAATTCAACTTATGTCATGTCATATTAAAGGTGGGACTCAAAACTGCATCTTTCCCTTTACTACATCTCTGTTCTGAAGTTATAAGGCCACATGGGCTACTTTCTTATTATTATAGAATAAAGGTTTTGCTCCAAAATATTTAAACTCATAAATATGCCTTAAACGCACATTGTAGACATTTCCTAGGATTTCTAATAAAAAATACAAACTATAGTCGATCTTAACCCTGTATTTAGCGTTTAATACGTGATTGAAACAATCAATCAATTGCTGACATGCCTTAAAAATATAATATAGATAAATAATGGTCCGGACAAGTATGAATAGAAATTAAGCAGGAGTGCTGTATACGCTTGTAGATACAAAAATAGCTAGTTACTCTTAACAATAAATTCATACAATGACTTATACATTGCTCAAGCTCCGTGATAACTCGTTTAAAGAATTTGTGTATCAAATGAATCACAAATATAATCCTTATTTATCTAGTTTAGTGTTTGTAGGTGTTTATTTATATATAGAGAACCTGCCTCTTTATCCGAGGCAGTGTAGCTAAAATACATAGGGTGGTATCCCCACCGCGAAAACTGCGCTCCACGATTGCCAACACGCTTGCCCAGCGCGACAATAATGGGCAAAACTTTCTTAGGGAAGACTATAAGCAGTGGACTTCCAATAGCTTTGATAATGATTATTAATATATTATATCTGCGATGATGGGGAGTCCTTTTCTTATCACAGCTACTATCATCAGGTAATTGATTAACTACAAATATATATATTTTTATAAGACCAGGTCGGCAAACAAGCATACAGTCCGCGTGATAGTAAGCGCCACTCCGGCATATAGACCCACCCATAGATACCTTTTTTTTACTCTTATGTATAAAATGTTTTTGGTGATGTGTTGTTTCTATTGTTCTATGTTTCTTTGTTCTTTGTTCTATGTTCTATGTTTCTTTCATGTATGAATGCGCGGATAACTATTTTTAGGATTACCTTTATCATTGTAAATAATCGTTCTAAACTGTTATTATCTTTAATAATAAATAAATAAATAATACTTAATAATAATATAATAACCAAGACACATAACGTCATCATATAAATGTTGGTCCTGTGTGAGGATCGCGCCCACAGCCCTTGGTGTACAAGGTAGGAATCCTCTAATATGACGGATGTATTCCGCTAGATTTCAAACCACATCTGTAAAATTGGATCAACGTACAATGCACGCTAAAGGAGATGTCGTATTTCTCAATTTACTATCAGCGGGATACCTGTTTTCTTACTGCTTACTTTTGGAAATATACTTCAGAAAGGGACTACATTTTATATGAGTGTATGTACTGACTTTATGTGAAATTAATAGATAAAATCTTTGGGGCATTACGTTGAATTCTAAACAAGTATTAGTGATGTATAATCAGGGGAGAAAGATCAAGATATAAGATATTATTTGTATTTATAGGTATTATTTACACGTTCACTACTTTCAAATGTTGAACAAAAATTTATAAAAGTAAACAAATAGCTTTTCAATACCGTTAAAAAAATGTTTAATAACATTCTTCATATTACGGGTGACATCACTATAGATGGCTTTTTTTCATGTAACAAAAAGTGACAACGAATTTTTCATGAAGAAATTATGACTAACTTTCAGAGATTGTATGCATAGACAATGCTGATTTCTATTTAAGATGTATGCATAGATAATTCTTATATCTCTAGTGTAATGTGGGACTCGAACCGCGTTTTGAAGCCGTTTAAAAATTTTTTTTTTTATGAGTAGTGAACACGTAAATGTAAGAAAATATTAGATGATAACAGATCATACTCAAACTATATTTTATTCTATTTAACTATTTATCTTACTCAAGATCGACAAAGATCTTTTGTGTTGTCAGGGATTGCACCTTTCTTTCCTCGCACTTTGAGCCCATACATTATAGGTTCCTAACCAAGAATGTATAAAAGAAATTGGTAACTATAGAAATACGACTAAGCTATAAAAAATATTCCAAAGGTCACAACAAAGGAGAAAGTATAAAACAGCATACTCCGCGAGTTGAACTCAGAAATAGCCCTGAATAACTCGCATCTAGGCCAGCTGAACTTTCCTGGGGTACAACTGAAGCACTTCTACTTGAAAGAAGCTAATAAATATATGCATCGTAGCTAACATTGTACAATTAGTTTGGCAAACAAGCGTACGCCCCGTATACCATAGTCTGTACACACTAAAGACTTCGCAATGATCAATACTGCACTATTTACATGCTCTAAAAGATATTTTATGTTGTGATAAATACGTAAATAAAATGCTTCCTTTTCATTAATCTACCTAGATAATAAAGCTTTTGTTGTTATCGTGATATCTTAGCAGGTGCATTAAAATAAAAAAGAAATTTGAAATGATAGTAAATAATCTGTGGTAATGTAAACAAATATGTCTAAATACCAAAAACAAGCTCGATAGAACAGATATAAATAACTTATAGTTGTTTTTATAAACACAATTATTGTAAAGCTCCCTAAGCTAAATACTACCCATGTGGTAGTTACTTTACAACTACCTATACCAGGTATCGTTAGAGGCGACTAATTAACCAGAACCGACAGATGGCGGTATATCTATACAAAAAAGTTAGCTAAAATGTACAGGGCGGTGATGGGCAGCAGCTTACCCGTTGCGAAAGCTGCGCTCTGCGATTGCCAGCACGCTTCCCCAGCGCGGCAATTATGGGCACCATTCCCCCTTTCTTGGGGAGGCCTTTGTCCAACAGTGGACTTTTAATGGCGATGCTTTTAATTTTAATGCGCTGTTGTGAATGGATGTACCACCATCTGTTGGATCCGGGACCTCAGTCACCACTTACGATACCTGGTAGTGACAGAGAGATACTATTCAACTCCGCTGGTACCCAACACGTTTCATAATTAGCCAATCACTTGTTAAGTTCATAGCCGAAGCGCTATCGGGAATGCTGCGTGCATATTGTGAAAATTCTGATATTAGTTACCCAGTATAATGGTAGGTACACAGTTACCAACTACACTAAAGGCACGGCTGAAACTTTTAATTGGCAAATTTATACGAGTTTAAAGGGTGAATATCTGAATCAGGCGTGTGATTAGAATTCTAATCGGTTGATCAATTTCTTCTTCTTTTATACTGTTTTATATGAGAAATACGATTGGAAGAACCGTGAACGAAAGAATAACCGTGATGGAAACCGTATAGCGTTGGTTAAGGATGATAAATGCTATCTACATCCTGCTACATTTGAGACACACTATTTCAGGTAGATATACTACAGCTACATATCCATTCCGCCACCTCAATCGCCTCTTACTACTCTTGGTAAAGGGAGATGTATTATTCTATTCTATCGATACCCTACAGCAGACGCTATAACGTAACTACTGTCGCTTCTTGTACCTTAGTCGCCCTTTATGACATCTTAAACAAACACACTATTCAACTCCGCTGGTATCGCACGACAAACATCCACCAGACACGATTTAACAAGAAATTGTACGTGTTATGAATATTATCACAAACTATACTATATGTTGTCAATAAGATGAACTTTGGTTGTTTAATGTCTAAAAGATTTTAGTAATCATGTTTTTCTTACGTATTGTTCTATTTCGATTTTGCATATTACGATTGGTATTGAATGAGTCCATATACCTTTCTCCCGAGAGAAAGTGGGAGTGAAGTATCAGCTAATAAATCTCCAGCTGTTTGCAGTCTGAACAAGTTAAGCCACGAGATTGCGAGCACTCGGTGTTTCTTTTTACTTTTACCCTGACGACAGAACCAATTATTGCGGGGACTACTTCTGTTCTGTTTAGTAGCTGCTCAAATGATAAATATATACCATTCTTACATTATATATCTCGGGCTTATGTACAGAATTTAATACGATGGATCATATTCTTTATATACAAAAGATTTGCTACCCATTATTTGTCCGGAAGAACTAATAAATTACAAAATTTATTTGAATACAGTTTGTTTGCTGTGCTTTTTGATCAAACTTGAAAGGTAAGATAGTTTATGCTCCAATTTATTATCGCAATATTTTTCTTTTATTACGAAATATTTGTATTTTATATAACAAATAAATTGTTTTTTATTGCATTGTCTGTGAGTAGATAGGGATCAAAGATGGTGTTGTAAGGTAATTGACTAATTATCCAATACACAAATATAATAAACTCACGGTATCACTTGATCCCGTCAAGAATCACAATTCTACTATGTATTCGCAGGAAGTCGGGTGGCTTATTTCTTATAATGCAAGAGTAAATCGTCTGGTGAACGCTGACATGAACTCGCGTGTTACATTAGGGTCTATATTTAATCCCACAGCCGTCGGCGCCGTCAAGTACCCCCAACCGGTGTTCGGCTACCGTGCGTCAACGATCTTCATTATCAAATATAAATTGTACGTTTGTTGTAAAGGATGTATAATATATATATAATGCATCGCTATTTCTGCCGGCGATTAACATTTGAGCTGGCGGAAGCTAGTTTTATATTAATTTGTTGAGTATTGACTAAGAAAATCTGAAAAATATCCAATAATAGTTTTACCTCTTTTTTGACATTTTTTAGACAGGTCCTACGGCCCAGATGGTAGTGGTCCTATCGTATATGTCAAGGATGACTCTTTGATCGGGTTCGATCCCCACCCAAGACAAATATTTATATGATATTTTGTTTGTTCTGTGTCTGGGTGTTAAAAATATATATTTTAGTTATTTTATTCGTAATTCCTCTATTATCTGTATTGTATTGTCTCCTTGTCTATAAAACAAGTGCTTCAAGCGACTTACTACGGTGCCAGGTCAATGCACGAGATGTGTGAATTTACCTTTATCTCGAGTTTACACAACATTAAACATCGATTTGCGAATTTTTCAAGTGAATTCATTATTGTCATTCATAGAAAATAGATAAGTATTTAACCATTTTTTTATGAAAATACGTTGATTAATTCTACTGTCCTTCAAGACAATTCTTTAAAACCACTGACCACTACAATTCCAGCTACACACTCTTCAACAAATAATCATTAAAATAATTCCAATATCAGTCTAATCTGAATGATTTCGAATTCTCAACCAAATATGCTGCAGTCATTAACAAAACCCGCAAAATCCACGTTGTAAATTAAAGCAGGAATACTAAATACCTTCGCAATTCTCGCCAACTCAGCCGATGTTGTCTCTAATATTAAATCAGCTTCTGTACAGGCCTTTTATTATCCATCCTAAGGAATATGGCCAACGGTAATATTAATTGTTCATTCTCTGACTATATATTATACCATTTTGAGAACCATTAGATTTTTGTATTCCTGTAAATATACCAAGGACTTATAGCCTATGGCTTCTATATGCATGGTATTGAATTGCTTAACCAAGCCAACCAAACTAATATCTTAAGTTTTAAGATATTGGTTTGTTACCAAACGCCGCTAACGAGCTTCAGTAACGTCAACATTCGTATTTCCTGCTGGTTCTCTTCTGACAAATTGCGTAATCAACCTGCAGTAACCATAGTTTTAAGACCTGTCTAGTACAGACAGACATTAAGGTAGGCTTAACTTAACGACCTATGTGGTAATTTATCAAGGTCATACAACCATTTTTATACTTCTAGTATAGTGCTTGTAGTTGTGTAAAAAATATTTAACATAATTATTTATAATAGTTTACAGAACACCTCATATAATGATCTGACTTCAAGATAAGGTAAAAATCGAATCCACTAACTACTACACTACAGTAATGGACCAATATCTCTCTATCTTGGGGAGGCCTATGTTCAACAGTGGACTTAAGACAGTTAACCACGTTACTCCATATATGATATGATATATATGACTGTTTGTTGCCTTATAAAAAAACATAATAACACAGGCGTAAGCAAAAATCCCCAGCGCCTCAATTATTCAGTGACTACTTGTTCTAATATTCAATGGGTTAGCAAGTGGTTACATATCACGATTTATATAATGCATACAACGAAACAGCCTAAGAAATATAACTTGCCCCTGACTGACAGAATCATACAAAATTTAGTTTATTACTTCTTGTTGATAGAGTAGACACTACAAAGTACATTTAATGTTACACCTATGACATTAATCTAGTATATATGAATGAAACTCAATCTGTTTGCTTGTAGAACAATTATTTTATTACAAAATTTCTGCAAAAAATACCTTAGTAGAGTTTTAAAGATGCAATTTTTTCTGTTCTGCAATTTAAAAGTGCGATACTCAATTGTGTATCTAATATAATGTGTAATGTGCTCAGATCACATTTTAATAGAACGAACTTATTGTGGTAATCTCCTAATTCCACGCGGCTCCAAGAACTCAGCCCACTGATTTTTGAGGAACTTTTCATATTCTCGCTTTTTGTCAACGTGCGATGCATCTACATAAAGTATCAAAAACCGTCTAAGTATTCGTATACATTCTAATGGCTATAATGTCCACTTAATATATTTTACCATTACATGCTTGACTACGACTATATATATATATATAAATATGTGTGTGTGTGTGTGTGTGTGTGTGTGATATGATGAAGCAAGCATGTAACGGTAAAAGATATTAAGTGGACATTATAGCCATTAGAATAATGTTAAAATTATATATATATATATATAGTACACTGACAGTCTGGCTGACAAACCACGCGTACAATCTCGTCTGCCAGTGCTTAGTGTGCACACTTTTATTCTATCCGCTCGAAATATTTTAGTCGATCGACGGATTTGGCGGCGTATAGAAATAAACCTTGACATTTTCAGCGAAGTTAATTTGAAACGGATTTAGTGCCGCAATGAAAAAAATAGCTTTTATTGTATTTTGATGTCACATACAATTACTGTTTGAGCATTTCACTTTTGTTCACGAAGCTATTTATGAAATTATGGAAGCTTATTTGAATTATTATTTAAATAAGCATTTTCCTGTACAAATTTTCTGACTTTAATTGATTAGGTATGTTGTTTTTTATTTCGATAAAATAATTAACTAAGTTCTACTAACTAATATGTAATAAATAATATTTCAATAATAGGATAGATGGATTCTTAAGTAAGTGTATTAAAGAAAAGTATTAGAAATTATCAAGTATAGAAACTGCAATTAATATTTATCCCGCAAAAAAAGTTGGTTCTTAATTAAGTTATGTCTTTTGTATTGACCTTAAAAATCCGTCAATCTAAAACTGATTACAGATTAGAAAATGTACATCAAATGATTTATTTTTAGATTGGTCCCGTTAAAATTTAAATAAGTTTGGCTCTGAAGTTTTTTATGACTGATGAAAAATATCATCCAAGTAAACGAATTTCTGTATATTGCTATCATATACCTTGTCAGTGATATTGACGTTCAAGGGCCTCGTATAATCGTCCCTTTGAACGAGATATAATATGAAGCATTGAGGTGCCGCAACCGAGAGATGGCGGTGCACTCATCCGAATTATCGTAACTCAAATGCAACAGAGCGTGGAGCAGTATTCCCGTCACGAAGCAACGCTTTGCGATTGATTTACCTAGCGGAGCAATCAAATTTACATTTTCTTCAAGAAGTCCGACAGCAAAATCCTTACGACTGATATGGTGATAGCATTTCCTAAAAATATTATTCTAGACTTTTAGAATATTATTGCATGATTTTTTTTTATCCTGTAACTAGCTGTCCCGACAGACGTTGAACTGTCTTAACAATTACAATTTAATTCGAATTAGTATAATTAAGAAAAATAAGTGTATTTATTACTTAATTGCTTTATGATACACAATATTGTTATTTGTCAAGTGGCATAATGTGACATATAAAAAGTTTATATTGTCCAAAACTAATTATATTTGTGCAAGAAAAATTACCAAGAATACTGTATATAATAAAGCATTACATTAGCATTTATAATTTTATTAAATAAAATGTATATAATTTAATATTAATTATTACAATTCGAATGAAATAGTCATCGTTAGACAGGACAACGTCTGTCGGGACAGTTAGTATTATGTGGTTGTTATGTATTCTTTTATATTATAATTCACTGCGCATTTTTTTAAAGAATAGTGAAATTAGTTGAGCTCTTAACGCGTGATAACATGAAAAAGTTAATTAATTTATATAAATAGATAAAATTATCAGCGAGACACGATCTCTTAATATTTATAACCAACTCTTACTATTTAACGCCAACTTAAATAGACCAACGATTTATGGTAGGCGTAATGCTCGGACTCGTTGCACAATCGAATCAGGAATGTGGAGATTCGTGAATGATCCAATGTTACCGATAAAGCCCGGCTGATTCGGCAAATTTACTAGCAGTGGGCAGAGCACTTAGTACGCAGATGGTATGGTCTCTATTCCAGAACCTTACCGCTCCTCCTGGCAGCGCGTCGTAGGATGCCCCGCACTAAGTAGATAGATCGCGCTAGGTGCACTTCGTCCAACTGGTACAAACGGTCCCATTGGACCGTCCGCACCATCATCCATTGCTGGACATAGGCCTTTCCAAGTGATCACTATATATATGATGATAAAATGAATAATATTATCATTATAATTAGGTTCCTATGACACAAAAACATTCGAAGATAATGAGTACATTGCTTCACATAATCATAAAGCGGGATGTCATTGATTTTTCGAAAACAAATTCTAATTTATATCGTTATCTACGAAAACAAATTCATTCATCATCATTAATTATATTAGTTGATAAATATAAGATCGCAAGTACACAGATTTATAATAATATAATCATTCAAAAAATTGAACAGAAAAACCATTTGAAATATTCCAAAATCCGAAGAGAGAAACTCAATGCTCTTTATTAAATCGATTATTCGTCAATCTGTCGGTGCCGATTGTCTCTGAAGTTTCACGTCTTTTATACGAAAATAACTTTTTAATCAGACCTCCAACTTTGCTTTGCTTTTTAGCAAATAAACTGACAGCGTTTGTTTATATAACTCACTGGTTAGTTGATCACACCGTGACGTCAGAGAATAACGTTTTATGAAATTAATTATGAGAGATAAGTTGAGCTCCTGTCGACCTCATAGAACGAATTCATAACGCATAATCTTTTTTCAAATACATATACAAGATTATATGGTTATAGCATGGAATTTATTACGAACTCCTTTGCTATAGCAATATTATATAGCAGAATTCATAAAATCCAACATATCATCAAAATTTTGAAAGGACCGACGATACAGATCCTGGTGATGCCAGTGTCGTAATTTCCATCTCCATTTAGGACAAGTACTTATATGATGAATATTTTTGTGTATTCTGTGTAAGTCAATTAAATATGTATTTAATTATTATATTTAAGATTCCTTTGTTGTCTGATGTGACACAAGTGCTAAAAGCGACTTCGTAACTCAAAGGGTAAGATCGGGCGAGACTCAAAGGGCCTGTTGACATGCAACATAGACATATGCTTATTTTAGCCACTGGTCAAACAAATGATACTCTTCATGAAAAATTTGTTAAGAAGAAATAAATGACTTATTATTACTAGTTAGGCTATATAGCCAATATATATATACTATCGTGTTAATCGTATGAATAAAAAAAATACACTAAAACACATTTGCCAAAATAAGGTAGCAGTGCAAAGTTATTTTTATCAAATAGTATTTTTAAATGTGTGTAATACACAAATTTGTTATATCCAAGTCAAGAAAAGTGCCAAAAATCAACAAAAGAATGTTATTAGAGCTCGGAATGAGACATAAAAGTTAATGGTTCGCGCAATAACCCCATACAAAAGGAGTTCTGTTCTAAGTAATAATCTCTCTCTTTTACACATAAAAATAATGAGCTGCTAAAATACGTAAGCACTTAGCACGCTAAGATGGTAATTACTTCGCTGCTTATGCAAGTTGTCACGACTTTATTATTTAATTATAAGCGACTAGCAAACCCGATAGACATTGTCCTATCTAAACTATACATATATGTTTATTACGAAACATTTTTTTTAATATGGCCAGATCAACAAACAAGCATAAGGTTTGCGTGATAGTAATCGTCACCGTAATCTTTAAATGCTCGTATTATCACAAGGATATCACTAACGCGTTGCCAACCTTGTGACTTTAAGATATAATACTAGACTACCCAGTAAAGTCACTGCCTCTCTCACCCTTCAAAACACAGCAATGCGAATACTGCTATTTGGCGGTAGAAATAGGTGAGAGTGAATTACTAATGCCGTCTACATTTGTGACGCATAATAAGTTTAATTGCGACTATGAGACTTTATATATAAACTATCTTATTACTCGAGTCCAAACGCAGTAAGCAAAAAATAATAAATATCGGTTCAGTAGTTTAAAAGTTAACAAGTAAAAACGAACCATGACACGATTTTTTTATATATAAAAGAGAGATATTATATATAATTAAGGTTTCAATAAAATATGCAGTCCTATTCGAGTTAAAATTAATGGCGGTTTTTTTTCTATTACCAAAGAGGTCCATACTCTTATTTTTTCATATTAAGGTCACCGAAAAAAGTAGCTTAAAGCATTTACGTTACTTATTATTTCTGAGTTTTCTTACGAAGGCATGCTGTCACCTGCATGTGTACCTATTACTGCAGCCTATAGTCACCGTTTGCATATCTATCCAGGTTTGATGGGTGAGAGAGAGGAGTTCGATTTACTAAGTAATACAATATAATATTTTCTTAGAATGATAGATAAAAACTTTATTCTGACAAGTTCCCAACAAAAAAATATTGTAAACTTGTCAGAATGTAATGTAATAGGAATTTTAGTAATGTAATATTTCCATCAAAAGAAGTGTTAATGTAATCCAAATCCAATTTTTGTGTAATTTATTAAAATAAATTAAGGTTTTTCCGTGAAATCCAATTACTTTCACAACGTGCACTTATAATCTAAAAAAAGAAAAATTTCAAAATGTATTTAACTAGTAATCTTTATTAACATTATCCGATAGTCTGATTAACGCAGACCATTTTTAAGTGAATAATTTAAAAAGGTACTTTGGTGTGATTCAACGTCAAAATGTTTGGTTTATCAAAAGTTGTACAAAATACTACAATTCTTTGTTTAATAAGATTTCCCGTACGTAAAAACACGTAAAATCTTTCTTGGTTTTTCATCCTTCTTTTTTCAATCGTATCAAGATCAGTGTTGCTGCTTATTCAAGAAATAGTGAGGAGCGAAACAAATAGAGATAGAATTCTTAACGTTAGTACAAATGTTTAAGGGTACATAGGCTAACAAGTGTGCTAAAAATTAGGCTTTTAAGACCTAAATGATTCACTATTGCTGATCAAGCTATAGCGAACAACAAAGCATACCATACGAATAAAACTAAACAGTGAACAAATCTTCTTAAATAATAACCAGGAATAAAAGTTACAAGAAGTGATAATTTTAATTTGATTTTATGATGTGTAATAAACACCTATAGAATATAACCTCTGCATGTGGAACGTATCAGAAGAGGCGGCTGAGCTACCGTAACCACCAGTTGGCGCTGAGACTAGGATGGGCAGCATCATGCCAAGAATCTACGATTTGTGGTTACCAGTGCGCCTTTAACTATCATGGGCAAAGACCCTCTATAACAGAAATCTATAATGTCTGATATGTTTTTTGGATACAACCTTGTCGACATTCCTTGCTTAGACATGTTATTATAAAAATCTACTATACTTTACCACTAAAATTGTATCCTAAAATTCCTATTTTATTTTTATATTTATTAGTAGTACTGGAATAATAATAGCCCTAATTACAGCATTCAAGACATTCGCTTTCTGTAATTTAAATTATTAGCCAATATTTCAAAAAGATAAATTAAAATAACTGTATTCATTCAGTTTTATTGAGGACTGTATTCTGTTTTATTATCACTACGATAAAATCTAATTATCTTATCTTGTGGGCCAAGGATCGTGGGTTCGATCCCCACGCAGGATTAGATAAAAAAAAGTATTTATATGATGAATATATGTATTTTTTCTGTGTCTGGGTTTACGATTTCTCTGTTATCTGATATCTATAACTCCAGCGCTTCAGGCTACTTATATCGGAATAAGGTTTATATTTGAGATGAAAAGTGAATTGTGTTTGAAGGATTTGACATGATTTTCTACTAATCGATTCATTAACTACAGAGGCTTAGGTATTTTTATATTTTTCATTCACAGCATTCTGGATCAATTGGCTGAAATATACCAAAGATCGGTGATGTGGCAAATACGACTACATCAAAACGGTGCACGGGCAGTATCACCATCATCATATCAGCCATTTGATTTTTACTGCTGGACATAAGCTTCCTCAAGAAAGTAGGCACATTGCCCATATTTGCGACGCTGGATAACGTGGCAACAGTAGAGCGCAGCTTCCGCTACGGGGCATTTGAAATACACTGTCTCGATTGGATATACCGGCCATCTGTCGGTTCTGGTACTTTAGTCGCCTCTTACGACACCTGGTACAGAGGAAGATACTATTCTACTCTGACTGTACCTCACAGCACGTTCCACATTTATCAATATGCAGAAGCAAATCGATAAATGCATTAAGAGATCGCAAACCAAAGATGTTTTAAATCTTATAAATCAGAAATATGAAAAAGGTATATATGTAATACGTTAATAAGAATTCTTTTTTAAAGGTAGTATTAGTAAATTTGTCCATGTATATAACCATTTCGGCTTAAAAATACTGCGACCACCAGTCAGTCATAAAAAACAGCTATTATTGACATAATACAGCCCGACATTACACAACCGCTTCTTGTCTCACAAAATTAACTGTACGTTCGACACATTATTCAAATTGAAAGGTAACAAGACCACGTCCACATCCAACCCCGACCTGCTGAATGTAATATAAAATTCTAGCTAAGGTCCCTTCAGGAATCCCAATTGAATATTCGGTGACCGCGGAATCCGAACACCTGCCTCTAATTTGAGTGGAATTCATCGAGAATTGCTAAAAGGACGTGTTCAATTATTGCAAACCATTTTACATCTAATCTCTAACACTTAAGACTTGAAATCGTGAATTCAACATTTCTGACCCCAATTCTTTGGTATTTATGCATATTTTAAGGTGAAAATTGTATTTTGCATTTAACATTGAGTTTAAATAAGGCGTTATCAAATAAACGCTCTAAATATGCGTAATAGAAAATGTGTGTATATTAAGGAGTTTTAACCTAGCCGCCAAAGCGTTCACCGAGATCTACCCATAAAAGAGGTAAATGCCCATAATTGTCACGCTGCTAAAAATATCACAAACAGCTCAAAAATACGAGATTAACGCTATAGTTATGTGTGTAAACAGTGCAAAATCTTTCAACATAGAGCTTCATGTGTATGCTGGTTCCATAGACTTAAAAATGGACTTGAATACTTATTTTTTAAGACTAACTTCCGTTGCGTTTTAATAATCTGTTTATTTATTATTTTTAACTGAATAAACTGAAAATGCTATTTTTTTATACAATCACTGCAAATCATCATCATCATTATACCAGACATTGGAAGTCCACTGCTGAACATAAACCAACTCAAGAAAGGGGGAATTTTGCCCATAATTGCCCATCAAGACAAGAAATCTACATAAGCGTATTGGCAATCGCAAAGCGCAGTTTTCGCAACGGGTAATGCTGCTGCCTATCCCCGCCCTGTGTATTTAAGCTGCATTGTTTCGGATGGATATACCGCCATCTGTCGGTTCTGATACCTTAGTCGCCGACACCTAGCATTATTTTAATCTGCCAGTATAAAACATGGTCAGTGCTCAGCAGATGCCTTCTACTAGTATGATTTCATATATCTTTCATGTAAAATTCGGACCCCTAAGTTTGGTGGTATGGAACTAGAAAATCTGCGCAAAGATGCGGTCCTTATAGACTGGACTTTCCTCTTGAACACTGAGTCAATAGAAAAGAAAGTATATTCACTTAATACAAACACTATATTTACAGTACAAAATGGAAAACCAGCTAAGGTCTGAAAATTTCATAGGTCTATTAGGTTGGAAAAACCAAACATAGTAATATTCGTATTAAACACATTATCACATCTTTCCTCTCTTCCGACTCCTGATTTTTTAGCTTTCTTCCCATTCTTGATGAAATCGTTCCAATTATCTGTCACATCCTTAATTTCTGCATTTCCTTTTTTTCCATTCCAAATAATTAAAAAAATCCCTTACCTCGTTCTCCATTATCGTCCTATATCTATTTTATCTTCACGGGTCCACGAGCAGCTCAATCCTTTTTTTTACAAAAATAACCTTTTTTAACTTTTTAACCCTTTGCCACCCGGTTTTCGCCCTGGTCATAGTACCAAAACTGTCCTTATCAGTATTACGGATGATATAAGGTCAGGCATGGAAATCGGAAAAGTTACGGTTTTAGCGCTACTTGATTTTAGTAATGCCTTCAACACAGTAGATTTCGATGTAATGCTCTGTCTTTTACGCTCTCTTCTACCTCCTCTTTAACATTCACTACCATATGTCAGTGTTGGAACCAATCCAAAACCTACTATGACAGCCAGTCGTGCCCTTTTTTGCACATTTTAGCTGTTTTCTACTCATAAAAGCATGTAAGTCTCTATTTACTCTACATATAAATTGAATATATGTATATGTGAAATGTACTTCCACCAAGCATTATTCTCACCGCTCACGGTCTTTTTTTTAAACGGTTGGTGCTGGAGCATTACCCATCTTTATAGTAAAATAGTTTTAATTTACATATATATATATATATATATATATTTATATATGTAAATTAAAACTATTATATACACTATTCACTATATATATATAAACTCAACTTTAGTACACCTCTTGCTTCCTTTTCCGTTCCGTTAGCTCTTTCCCATTCTTAGGTTTACAGAAAGAAATGCTAGTTTTTATTCTTACTTCGCAATTATTATTCTTATTTATATGTATTAATGTGCCTTGTATACAATTAAGAGTTTATTATTATTATTGATGATATATTGAGCTAGATAACCGAAGTCGATTGGATACAAAACCAATACAAACATAGTAACGATGTTAGAATAAAAAGGAAGAAAAAAAATTATAAAATCAGACGATGACATGATTATTTTCATAACAATACTATTTTTTAACGATTTGTAAACGTGGTTTATTTAACTTTTTATATTTATTAGACGTTTTCGTTACCTTGCGGCGACCGTTCTCAACATTGACAAAAGATGTCGTAACAAAAAATTATTGAGAGTCGTGAACGCGTAAATATTAAAAAACAGGATATATGTTAATATATATCCCGTTTTCTAATATTTACGCGGGGTAAATTACATTTTTCATTTCATCATCATCATCAACGTATCAACCATAAGACGTCTACTGCTGAACATAGGCTTCCCCAAGTTTTTCCAATAGGACAGGTGTTATGCGGCCTGTTTCCAACGCGATCCTGTGGTTTGGCTGCGCTTGCCGGTACGTGGTCTCCATTCCAGAACCATACGACAACATCGGCCATTTTTTATTTTAAATAATAGTATTAATCTCTCCTAGGTTTTCACGATAAATCTGCATCACTATGATACTTATTCTTATGTTTTATTTTTTATGTTTTAATTTTATTACACAGTTCAAATTACTGTTACTAAATCGAAAATACCTATCACAAAATGTTATCGGTCATAAAATGGCACTATAAAATAGTTGCTGATTGAGGCCAATAAAATTCATGTCTCGAATTCAGAACGAAAAAAATAAAGTCGCTGGTTCAGAGCATAGCCGTGGGGTACTGAGAGGGCTTGTTCCTTTAATCAAACCAACCGTACTAGAACCAAAACTGACGTCTTTCGAGGAAGACTATGCCCAGCAGTGGACATCTCACGGCTGATATATAGAGATCCTTCCGATTTAGCAACTACACTTTACCATTCGTATATTTATCACTAACAGACTTTAAATTAAATATGTACTGATTTTATTTTAAAATAAAGGTACATTTCTAGGTTTTGATTGATTTTATAAATATATTGCTCTATTTAGCAGTTTAAATATATTTTCTAATTTTAATACTACGTTACTCACGGCCATGATTTATCTAGTGACATTTTTGTGGTGCAACTGTACAACTTAGGATCTTTAATTTTTATATTTTAAATACTTTATATTTAGTTAATAAAATCTAAGAGCTGGTTGAGCAGTGTTCAAGCACACAGGCAACGCATTATTAATTTTTTTTCTATGAAGTATTTTCCTTAAGCCGAAAGACCGGCAGTGTACTCTACAATACCTCACCTGTACCAGGTGTCGTAAGGCGACTAAAGCAACTCAATCGGTGGCGATTTATCCATCCAAAACTGTGCAGCTCGAAAACACAGGGCGGGAATGGACAGCAGCATCGCTATCACGAAAGCTGCGCTCTGGCATTGCCCGGGACCAGCTTGGGACCAGCTTGCCCAGCTGCATTTCTCCTTTCTTAGGGCCTAAACCCAACAGTAGACTCCAACAGCTGGTTTGATAATGATTTCTCTCATAACTGTAATATTTTTACGATGGTTACAATTGGTTTGACTTTAAAACTGAGATATTATATATAAATATTAAATATTACTACATAGTCGGATAAATTCACTCATGTCATACATTGACCTAATTTCGAGAGAAGACGCTTAACGTATTTGTGCTACGACACATTATATTTTTATATTAATTATATATTTTTTTTATTTTTAATTGTACAGTCTTAACTATATATTATGCACAATTAATATTATTGTCTGTAAGTTTAAGGTATAAAATAAAGTGTATTATTATTTACAAACAACAGAGAAATTAAACACCAATAATTATAATAATGTATATCCTGGGTGGGGATATAACCCACGATCCTTGATGCACAAGATAGGAACAATATCGAATGCACCATTGGGCCCATAAGAAATATGTAAAGACTTATTGAATTTTTATTTTATCAATGAAAACAACATAAATAACGCGCATATATAAGGCGCAGGTATTCGCGCGCATCTTTATTCATCGTTTCCATTCATTCGCCACTTGGCAATTCGTATTATGGCGTGAACGGCAATTATCAAATAATTATATACATAGTTGTTAGGAAATCAATTAGCTAGAGTTTACCAGTCTTCATTTTAATTAAACCTTTTGAGTTAATTAACAAGTTACTCGCATCTATGATAGTGGAGAAATAAGTCTAATTAACCATTGTATTTTACTTTGGCTGCCTTTAATTAGCACTTTATATGAATGATTTGTATATAGTCTACTATTTAAACAGGGTTCTTGGTCTAAACACCTTAAGTAAACAGATAATAGAAACTAATAAGTAAATATTAAACGGTTGGCGGCCTTATCACATTATGTGATTTTTTTCAGACAACCGTGAGATAAAAAATGTGTAGAAGTACATTGGGCAATATACGTAATTGTTTCAAATAATAACAAACAAGTTGGAGTACAAGATTTACTGAAAATTTGTAAAATAACGAAACAACAACTGACTCTTCGTATTCATTCCTGTAAACGATTTTTATCTTTTTTTTAACAAATGGCGAAATTGCCTGCGTGTTTAATAAACTATATGTAGACCAGATGTATTCTGATGTAAACAAAGCAATAGATCAACTTACACAAATCTGACAACATTTTAGTCATTGTTGAACTCTGAATTTTTAGAGATCTGTGTTGGTTTCTGTATGGACGATATTTTTTGGATTTTATATTCAACAATTTAAATCAATTTTTTAGATTTGGCGTGAGGGATTTATGACACACCCATAGACCTTGACAAACTTTCTTGTTAATATGTTTGAAAGTGTAAAGAGATTTTAATGTATAATAATTGCGTTGACAATACATTTTGTTGCTAATAAATTATTATTTCCAAAGCATATGCAGGCCGATTGGTACAAGAAGTTTGTTGCCTTAAGTCGCTTTAAGATATTATGATCTGAATTCGGAAAAAAAAACTTAGAAGAAAACTTACGCCCAGCAAGAAAATTGGCAATATAAACACAAATGAAACGAAATGTCATCGACCCTACTTTCGAACAGTCATGTTCATATTAGATATGGCTTTTCAAGTTTATAAGTCAATTGTAACTTGTTCCGTTCATTTCATACTTCTGCGGCTTAATCCAGTTTAGGTATGTAAAACTATTATAAACTTATTTCGCCTGGGAAAAAAAAATTAAACACTATTTAAAGATACGTTGACTACACGAAGCACACATTCTGCAGAAAACACACGAAATCAACGCATTTCGTCGCTGCGCCTGACAAATCCCATATGTGCATTTTTTTGAATTTTCGTTTTTTACATTAAATTAATCTATGGCGCTATCTTTATGTGTCAGTAAAATCCTTGTAGTAAAATATTGACTAGAAACTGATTTTAACGAATTCCGCATGTGCTGCGACCGTTAGAAAAAATCGGCATGTGCAATTCTGCACATACGGGTTTTGTGTTTTTTCTTCATTGCTCGGTGAACGCGGCAGCCGCAATGAGTGTGTGATGTAAACAATGATAAAAATATAGTTTTAAGAGGAAAATGCATACAATATCGGTAAGTACATTAATTACTATTGTTTTCCACACATTACAAGTGGTTGTTGACTTGTAAAATTATAATTTTATGCGTAAATCATGGACCTAACCAATAAAATTATTGAATTCACTTATTGTGTTTTTTAGAATAATTTGATTTATAAAAGCTTTATTTAAACGTGCATTATTTGTCAATATATAATTAAAACATTACATGTCTGTTGTTATTGTGCATAATTACGAATATCATAATTTTATTGTTAGAAAGTGTATGGTGCTAAGGGACAAGACAAAATCAAGGGCGCCGAAAATTTTATGTGTAGCTATTTTATTATTATCTTAGTTTATGCACCTAAACTGAGCTAATAACAATACTATTTGTTCTCATTGTTCTCTCGTTTCTAATAACTCATGATTATCACTGACGCGGTGACTATCATTTTAATGTACCTAATTGTATCCAAGCAGGCGTTCTCATACTAATTCTGGCTCTAGTAAAGATCAGTCAACTTACTACCTACTCTATTTTTTTCAGACGACATGGCTTTTTCTACCTTAAACTCGCACAACACATCACGAGCACAATTATTGGTTGAATTGGCTACAAGAAACAATAACAAGAATCATGAAGAAAACTTGCTATCTTCAGACGTTTTTATGTCCAGTAGCTACGACCCGACATATCCTTCTACTTCAAATGTGAATCTTAACTATGATGATTACGAAACTTCACCAAAATTGTACCAAAATACAGCTACAGACACAGACGTCCCAGTACTGTTAGAAGAACTACAAGGGATGAAATGTCAAGAACTTTTCGATTCTTCTCTTTGTCGATCGGATAATGTGTGTAGTAATAGTAGACTTTCAGATCCTGTCGAGCTACAGAACGGACCTATGTCATTTCATACCAGTTTTATTTTAAATGAATTTACGGGTGAATTAACAGAACAGACACATGATTTTGAAGAAAACATTAGCAGTGAAAACTACTACCTAGATGAAAGTACAGGTATGTTCCGGTTAAAGATCAATGATAAAGAAATTGATAATTATTCGCCTGAAAGAGATTTGTCTAGTGATGATGAGGTGACTAAGAAAGAAAGAGACTTTAATAAACTCAAAAGATTACGCGGTGAAAACTATATGGGCAGAAAGAAGACATGGGATAAACAAGAAGGAAAAATAAGGTATAACTTAGTAACGAAACCTAAAAAAGATTTAAAGGGAAAACCATGTGGCCATTCTTCTATATTTAAAAGTGAGAGGAGCTACTTGTGTGGCACAGTTTCTGAAGAAAAAAGAAAGGATATTTTTACTTACTTTTGGAGTTTAAATACATGGGATGCAAAAAAAGCTTACCTCAAAAATTTAGTAAAATTACGTCGCATATTGAGACGTCGAGAAAAAAAATCTGATGATGTTAATCAAAGACAATTGGCTTACGATTATTTCCTACCCAATGATGAAAACGCTATAGTGAAAGTATGTAAAAGTTTTTTGGTCAATACTCTGAATATACACAGTGACACATTAACAGAATGGATAAAGAAGTTACAGGATAATAACAAGGAAAACGAGGACTTAAGATCTAAACATGAGAAACGTCAATCGAAAGTAGTCACTTCGCAACCGACGGTCCAATTTGTTTATAAAGCAGATAAAGTCAAAGAATGGCTGAACTTACTTAATAAAGTACCGAGCCATTATTGTCGATCTAGCAGTAATGGAGTTTATGTTGAAGATACCTTTGAGTCCAAGTCTCACATGTATCGAGTTTATACAGATTGGAGCACAGATAACGGAAGAGCAAGTGCGGGCCGTAAACTTTTTAATAATGTGTTAGAAGAGGAAAAAATATCTATTTACAAACCAAGAAAAGACCAGTGCCATATATGTACAGCTAAAAAAGAAGGTAACATATCAGAAGAAGAGTATCTGTTGCACATATCGAAGAAAGAGGAAGCGTATAAAGCTCACACTGACGCTACTGCAATGAGTTCCTCTGAAGTATTGGTTCTAACTATTGATATTCAATCTGTTCTTCTTTGCCCAAAGATATTAGTATCAGTTCAGTACTACAAACAAAAATTACAAGTTCATAATTTGTCTATATACAGCAATAACACTAAAGATGTTACTCTCTATGTTTGGCACGAAGGAGACGGTGGAGTTACAGCCAATGAATTTACGACCTGTATTATTGACTTTTTGAAGACTTCACTAAATTTCAAAAGATATATTATAATTTCAGACGGTTGTTCCTATCAAAATAGAAATAAAGTTTTGTCATCCGCTTTAGCAAAATTATCAAAGGAAGCTGGGTTTGAGTATGAACAAATAATTTTGGAAAAAGGACACACGATGATGGAAGTAGACAGTGTCCACTCCACATTAGAGAAAAAATTTCGTCATCCAATTTATTCACCCAGTGATTACATCAGCCGAATGAGGGAAGCACGACCAAAGCAACCTTATAATGTCCGCCATGTCGACTACACTTTTTTTAAGAATTACGAAGAAAATATTTGCCTAGATTCAATACGTCCGGGTAAAAAGGCTGGAGACCCAACTGTTACCGATATTCGAGCTCTTTTGTATAAAGGCGGAAATGTGTACTACAAGCTTCGTCATCCTGATGATTGGCAAATCCTACCACAACGTCAACGCACCACTTTAAGGTCGTCTCCCAATAATCTTTACGATGAGCCTAGAAAAATTGATAAGACAAAATATGATAGCTTGCAGTCATTAAAACCTTATATGCACCGAGATTACCATTCGTTTTATGATAATCTACAGTACAAATAATTTAAGTGTTTACATATCAGTGATCAATTTAGTAAGTAAGTTTTACCTATTCGTAATTAAGCTTTTATTCAGCGATAATAATTTTATACAAATTTCAGTTTATCTGTAAAATTTTAGAAGCAAGTGTTTTGTGTAAGATTTCATTTGTGATATTCTGGCAAAGTTCCTAAAGATAGTACCTATGTAAAACATTTATAATGTTTTTCGTCCATTCGTCCATAATATGTATAAGATACTCAGACTTATTGATACTCAGTATTTTAAGGGATAATATAATATAATTTTAAGGGTCTGTGATATTAAAGATACTGTTGTCAAACGCTGCAATATTAAAAGTATAGTTCGTTATCTAAAGCTACTAAACAGCTAGATATTCGGTTTTTTTAATTTTTAATTAAACATTTTTATTTAAAATTAGTACCAAATATAGTTGTGTTCAAGTATAGTACTTATAGAGTCTAAAAACTGTTTGTATGAGTGTTATAAAACTCCAAAGATTCACATAACGTTATCCGATATGTGATACAATCGGAAATAACAATTTCCTGTATGTGCAATAATGCACATTCATCATTATTTTGATCGGTGCCAAAACAGTTATGTGCACTTTTTGATTTAAAAAATATATAACTCACTAAACATTTGTTATTTAAATACCAAATTGTGGTAAATGCATACTTTTAATAAATATTTTGATTCTATAATACTGCTTTTTTTATTTAACTAACCATTTCTTTAAAAAAATGTTTTTTGTTGTTTCCCAAAACCTAGCAAAAATCACAAGTGGAATTTGTCAGGCGCAACGACGATTTGTTAAATATTATCGCTTGGTCGAGTGCTATAACTTCTACTAGGGGACTTAGGACACTAACGGAAACTCCCCATAAATCGTAAATTTTCATTTACATTAATTCATTTAAATGTCTTAGTTATGTTGACATGTTGAGTATGTTATATTTATCCAAATTTTAAATCTATGCTTCATTTCGGCACATTATGTTTAAACAATATAACAGCAGACAAGGGTGAGAAGTTCAAAGATTTGTGGACACGCACCAGTATGTGAGTAAAAATGTCTCAAATCACTGGTTTCTGAGATTGATTCTACAAATTATACACACACACGTACATACATACACACGCGACTTTTTTCATATTGTTATTTTTTTATTTATGGTATCCAGTATCCAGAATTGGTATACTAACCAGATTCGTCAATTCTGTCTGAAATATAAAAATTAAAAAAAAGCTAACGAAGTCACGTTTCGTATTGGAGTTCTGTGACTCGTGAAACTAATATTTTATCTATTTAAATGTCAAAGCAAAAACCATTCTGTGTGTTTATTGTTTTTTTCGATTCACTGCCAACGTGTTAGAATTCTTGATAATGTTGTAATATAGGACGAGAATTCAAGATTAAGATTAATTTTGATGTTCTTTGTTTAATTGTAATTCATCTTTATCATTGTTGGCGTAGGATGTCCACTGCTGGACATGGACCTCTACATTGACATCCACATAGGCCTTCCCAAGATGGAAAGCATTTTGCCCTACCTATTTTAACGGAGGACACACTGGCACCTGTCGGCTCCTGTAACTCAGTCGCTTCTTGCGACACCTGATACAATAGTAGGAATCAATCTACTAAATGCCAGCACAACGTGAGTTTTTTTAATAAGAGACGTTTATTAGTTATGACGGGCTTGATAGTGCAGACGGTGGTGTCCCAATCTTGTGCGCTAAAGGTCATGAATTCGATCCCCACCTGGAATAATCATTTATATGTTGAATATGTATGCTATTTTATGTGCCTGGCTGTTAAATATATGTATTTAAATTTTTATATTTTCTAATCTCGGTCATATAAGTTCTTTTAGCGACTTATATCGGTGTTAGGTTAATGTATGAGTTGTAATGTGATTTTATATTTAATTTATTTAAGTTGGTCAACAAGCATACGGCTTGCGCGAGAATGGCGTCACTATAACGTAACCTGTACACGCTCGAAGAATGATATTATTAAGACATTGCTAAAGTTTTTTGACCCAAAAGAAATCATGCCACATTTATCCAGTAATATCACTGCCTCTCTCACCATTAAAATCCTTAACACACAAAACAACGAATTGTCGATAGAAATAGGTGAGAGCCAGATGCCTATGCAGACCGCTTTTGTAGAATGCTTATTTTGAATTAACAATAAAATTCAATGTTAACGAATCATTTTTAAATTTCCTTCAATTATTCGTAAATATATCTAAACGACTATGATATTCAACTTTTATTTTTCAGCGATCTTTTTCGCGAAAATATCATTTTCGCGTCTTTTTTCTGTCGCAAGACCAAGGAGAGTTTTAGGCAACACTTTTTATATCTCTTGACAGTTAACAGTAATATTCCCGGTTTTACATTACTCAACTTGCTTAAAAACTTAAGCCCATACATATAAATCAAGTTCGAGTGTTTGTGTGTAATATTAACGTAACTGATTTTTAATAAATTTATATGGACTTATGTACGGTATGTGTAACAAAATAATATTTTTTAAATATTTGTCTGTTTGTTACAGGTAATCTCTAAAACGGCTGAACCGACTTTGACGGGACTGTCACTGGCAGATATCTGGTATAATAAAGAGTAACTTAGGCTATATAACATCATGATTACACTGATAGGGGTAAAATATCAATCAAGAATGTGCAAAAACGGATCAAGCATATACTTACGTTTTGAGAGCGTTGCGTACGCTGCGCAAACGGTTTATGTAACGCAAAAATAATGTAACGCAGACCAAGTCACGGTCACGGCTAGTTTCAAATATAATTTGGCATATATTTGTATCAAATAAACAATACTGCCAGAAATAGTACCGTAGAATCTTCATTGAATTTTCACGATAAAAAATATTTTTTTAATCAATAATTACTATATCAGTCAATTAGTAAAACATGTTTACATTATAAGTAAAAGAGAAAAAGTAGTGCCAGCACAGTAGAATATTAACGTGTAGCTCAAGTAGTATAGGGCGGGGCTGGACAGCAGCATTCCCGGTGCGAAGCTGCGCTCCGTGATTGCCACCACGCCTGCCTAGCGCGGCACTTATGGGCGAAATTCTTTCTACTTGGGGAAGCCTATGTCCAGCAGTGGACGTTTTATGGCTGACGATGATCATTATGATAATGATATTCCCTATAATGTACGTAAAGCATTGACAGAGTAATCGCAGTAGAGCTGAGTCAACTACATACTACAACTAGCAGTGCCCGCTACTTCGTCCGCATGGACGTGGATAGTGATTTTGCGGGGTATAGTAAATCTTTATCGAAAAAGAGACTATCCAACACTGAAAGAATTTTTAAAAACAAACCAATAGAGTCTAAGACTTGCACGTTTAAACAAACAAACAATCTCTTTAGCTGTATAATATTTTACATTGAGTAATAAACGTTTTTAAATTGATTTCTGCAATTATTAGAGCGATGATGTGCTAAACTACACGACAAGTTAAAAAAATATAAAACATGCAACAACTATATTATTAATTTTATAATATTAATACTAGCTTTAGACCCGCGACTATGTCTGCTCCGATGTTTACTTTATACATATTTCATATTTGACAAAATCTTGTTATTCCGGGATGAATCTTTTGTCACTCCCTGGCCAGCTGATCTGTCCAAAATATCATTACGCTTACTCAAAGAAAAATAATAAGTCAAATCATGCAATCTAGTTTTTCGGATAAAAAGTAGCTTATATGTTATTCCAGACTATCATTAATATCTATGCCAAATTTCATCTAAATCTGTTTTGCAGTACCGGCATGAAAGAGTAACATTCAAAATCTATCCATTCATACAAACTTTCACGTTTATATGATTAGTGAAATAAAAACTATCTAATATAAAATTTTACAACAAAGGAGAGACTAGGAATAATAAAACAAAACAAAGACCTGCTGCGGGATATCTGTAATTACATTATTCATAGAACTCATTCCGACACGAAGCCTATTGCTATTACAAATCATCATAATGAGTATTATTTTGATATTTTAGGATCATAAACGTTTATCTAAAGTACGTGGATAAGTCGGAACCGTTGTACCCTTAAACAAGTTTGTTCAATAACGGGTAAAATCATCATCTTCATATCAGCCATTGAAAGTCCACTGCTAGACATAAGCCTCTCCAGGAAAGGAAGATTTTTGCCCATAAATGCCGCGCTGGGCAAGCGAGTTGGCAACCGCAGAGCGCAACTATTGCGACGGGGATGCTGCTGTCCATCCCTGCCCTGTGTATTTGAGCTGCACTGTTTTAGATGGATAAAGTGCCATCTGTCAGTTCTGGTACCTCCCCTCACGACACACTCCCACTGCAGTGGGGGGTACTATTCTATTCTGACCTTACAGCAACGGGTATAATACCAGTTATTATAATAGACACGTAAAAATATAAATTGAGTTAATGTTATCTTTCTAGAGTTCATTACAAGTTGGATACATTCGTATTACACTGGTATTGCAATCGTAAAAAAATAATGAGAAAAAAAATCATACGACTGACTTCTTTCTTGGTACTGCATTCCTAGTTAACAACTTCCAAAACATTATGTCAATAGATAGCCGCTACTGCAAAATAGGCGGCGACAAAAAAGGGACTTTTGGTATTCCCCATCTGTCAGTGCCCCAGTCACTTTATATGATACCTAGTAAAAAGGGACTATTTGACTCTGCTACACGCTATATCCTATTTTGAAAATATTTATACTACAAGAGTATTAGTCGTTTAATTTTAAAATTTTGGCAGTATATAATGCTAAAAAATACATATCTAATAACGCAGATTTGCAAACACAACGTCACAACTGTAAAGAGGATAAATTACAAAAAAGGAACACCAAATAATTTTGATTCGATTCGCTTTCGCTTGATTAGATTTCGCTATGATCGAACGCTTCAAAGCAGCGATATGTTTTTCTTCAAACAAAAAGCTGGCATGTTAAAAAAGAGGTTTATAACATTTCGCAATTTGAATTCTTGATAGCCGTCTACGCTAAGCCGACACACTGGAAAAAGGAATAAACTAAATAAAATCACTCCATTTGCTATTTAAATTATGAACTTTTACCTTCTTGTTTTACTGGTTAAAACAAAATTTTAATATTATTGTAAACTATTTCTATTTTAAATTCTCTGTCAAGCGATGTAGCAATGTGAAATTAGATATCTACATACTCGACTTCATACCTCCCAATGTTTGTTTTTGTTTATATTTCGACGCCTGTATTCCCGGAGGACGAAATATGCCAGATATTCCAGGTTTCGCTTTGAAATGCCATCTCCGTTTTCATAGACTATGAAATGAAAGGAGTCTCAAGGCGCAAACTTGTAATATCTCAGTTACGAACCACATTCTAATCTAACATATGGTCATTATTTAATAATAAACATTTAAACACAATTCATAATTCTATAAGATAAATATAAAATTCGTATCACGGTGTATTTCTGGGATGAACTTCTAAACCACTGATTCGATTTTAATAACTTTTTGCTTACTGTGTACAGTTTGATCCAACTTGTGAGATAGGACGGTTCATATCAATTTATAGTCACAATATTTTTTTCAAGACATATCAAACAAAAGGTCGTCTACATTGGTACCTGACCCATTTCCACCGCCAAATAGCAGTGTCCGTGTTGTCTTCCAGTCTGAAAGGTGAGATAGGCAGTGAGTTTACTGGATAATGTAGTATAATATCCTCAAGTCGCAAGGTTTGCAACAATAAATTTTGTGATATTAGGAGCATCTATAGGCTACAGTGACGCTTACTATTACACGGACTCTATGCATGTTTGTCGACCTGGTTTAATAAAAAAATACATAGGTTTAGACAGGAGAACTTCCGTCGGGTCAGCTAGTATATACGAGTATATTAAATATTCAGGTGAGCTTCCTTTTTGATTCTCCGAACAAAAATTAAATATATTTAAAAAATACCCTGAATATGGGACAGTGATAAAAAAAATATTTATGCTTCATCATGTAACCAAATTCTAAGATGGCATCCTTGAAAAACTGAAAAATCGACCAGTCGTTTTTATTTCGCAATAGATTTTATTTGACGGGCTCGTTGGCACAAATGGTATGAATCCTATCTTGGTTCGATCTCCACCCAGGACCAATTTTATTATGATAATATTTGAGTTTGTTCTTTGTCAGAATGATAAATATATACATTTGAGTATTTTATTTGTGATTCCTCTATTGCTTGATGTCAGTAACACAAGCGCTCTAAGCGACTTATCTCGGAAATGGATATATGCGATGTTGTGTGTATAGACCTTTATTATTATTACCTTACATAAATTTACACTTTGTTATTTTCCCATTAAAAATAGTGGAAAAAGAAGATTGACGATTGCTTGAATTTGTTTGTTTAAAAATACGTGTTTTCTTAACATTTTCATATATAAACAAAGAAATTACATCGCCTCAACTACAAAACCAGAATAATAAATTACAGCTATTTGTAGAATCCAAAATTATTAAATATATGAAATACCATAATAAAAATATATTTCAAATTTAACCTCATTTGAAAGCAGAGGCTAAATTAATAATTAACAGCCCAAAACAGGGAGAGTGTTTCCATATTTTTTTGACAAAGGCACTGACACAAAGCTTAGTATTTGCCAAAAACACCTACAAAGAGAACTAGGTAATTCAATGTTTATTTCGCACGCTTGCAGCTCCCATGAGACACGGCCTCTTTCTTTGATATTCTATTCCGTACGTACATTTTTTTAACCGAGGTTCGTGAGACGGAAAATTGAATCGAGATTTTAGTCCTGAATTTGTTAAGTACTTATCAGTGTTCTTCCAAGCTTTAGAAAATACTTCATGAATATGAGTAGATTAATAGTTCAGATGGTAGAGATCCTATCTTGAGCCGCTCCCAACCCAAATATATAAATGATAAATATGTATTTGCCTGTGTCTAAAATGTGTACTTAAGAATTTTATTTGTGATTTCTTTATCGTCTGATGTTTGTATCCAAAGCGCTTTAAATTATATCGGAGTTAGGTCAATGTTTGAGATGAGGCATTAATTTATTAATGTGTCTTAAAGCTAATTGCCTGTTTTAGTTACAGCACTCTGAACGCAAAAGACACCATTTTGCGATAGGTACACCAACCGTAGTGTTTTTATCAAAATTTAAATGTACATCATTCTAGATTGTAAATAGATAAGAACGGAGAACATAAAACGTTTCCAAAAACAACCAATGGTAAGCAATTACTAAAAAATAATAAGAGATGTTTAAAACAATGAATAATAAAAAGCGGTAACAGGCGATCTGATGAAAACCGCAAGATCGCATTGGACTCAAGCTGCTTGCATACAATAGGTCTTTTCAAAATCCCTTTAGGCCTCGGAAGGCCATTGTTTAACTAATGTTGGTATATCCATCGAAAATTGAGCTGCTTAAAACAAAATTTGGTATAAGCAGCAGCGTTTGTCACAAAGCTTAGCTCTGCGATGGCCATGCCTGCCCAATGGAGCAATTGTTGGTTAAAATTATTTTTTTCCTTTTTCGCAAGGCCTATTTAGGTAACGACTGATATAATGATAATGATGAATAAATAAGAACAAATGACTGTCTGAAACCTCTGTCCTAGGTGTTGTAAGAGGCGACTGAGGTAAGGGAACCGATAGATGGCGGAATAATCATCCGAAACGGCGCAACTTTAATACTACAGGGTAGGGATGGGCAGCAGCATCTCGGTCGTGAAAGTTGCGCCCTGCGATTGCCCGGCAATTATGAGTAAAATTCCCTCTATCTTGAGGAGGCCTATATTTAACTGTGAACTTTCTATGGCTGATATGATGATGATGATGGCCTGAAAATAATCTGAATTAAATGTGCTTGAAATTCTCAAGCAAGTGAGTATTTGTATATGGGCCAACTCATAATCAGTACTTGCCAATCGATTTATGTGTAATTCATTCCTGGAAAGCACACCGTAAATAAAATTAGCTTTGTTTGCGACATCAGCCTTTGAAATCAATATCCATCTTTAAATCATAAGCAGGTGCCTTTAGAAAATCATTCGTGAACGTCACGTTGCAGGCGAAAGCGATTTTGAAAGATGTTTTTTTTTGTTATATCAGCTTGAAAAACCAGAATGCAGTCCGCGTGATAGTAAGCGTCACCGCATCCTTTACACGCTCGTTATATCACTAGCACATTATATTACTAGCAAGTAGGTAATCTTTTAACTTTAAGATATCATGTCACATTACCCAGTAACTGCTTTCACTGCTTTACTCACCCTTTCAACCGAAACATGGCGAACACTGCTTTTTGGCGGTATAAATAGCGAGAAGTGAGGCACCAATGCAGACAAATTTTATGTATGCTCTACCTTATGATATTCTGCGAACCACAACTAGTGCTTGTCTTGAAACTGGTTTCATTGCATTAGGTGTTTGTAATATCAACAAAAATTCCATTGGCGTAAGAGATGTATAGACTTTAAAGAGGATTCTATTTCAATTACATCTTTGAAAACAGCATAAATATAAAAAAGTAATCCCTACTATATTAATATTATAAATGCGAAAGTAACTGTCTGTCTGTTACGCTTTCCCGCATAAACCTCTTAACCGATTTTGATGAAATTTGGCATAGAAAATTTTTATACCCTAAGAAAGGACATAAGCAATTTTATAATTTGAAATAAGGGTTGTAAGGGTTTGAAAGGGGGGATGAAAAGTTGTATTGAAGTATCGCTATTTTTAGAGCTAAAAACTTGAAACTTATTTTTCAGGTAATTGATTCGATATAAATAAACATGACATTCAAAGTTCATATAAGTTTAGGTAAAGAGGTATGGTACCAAAAAAAACTATTCCACGCGGACGAAGTCGCGGGCACAGCTAGTAGTAAATAAAGTTAAAACGAATTATTGTTTCTATTTCTTTTTATTTTTCAAACAATCGTTGAAGCCGTAAATTTTTTGAATAGAACAGCATGCGGTAAAGAAACCTCAAACGCAATGCGCTCGATCGCACGCAAAGATAATTTCGACTGTAAGCTTTTTTGGCAGGATACGTACACAAAAACAATAATGTTTTTTTTATGTTTCGGTTAAAAATGCAAGCCCAATCTAGAACGCTTAGTTGTAAGAAAATATTATGTTTTATTTTTCTGTAATAAAACGGAACACACACAAATTTTATAAACATAGATGTTATATGATCACGCAAGCGGATTGCTATAAAATTTGGTTTTGGCTTCTATTACTCTATAAATAGAGTTCAATAATAAACGGTCGTATATTCCAATTAACACTCGTTTATTATTTATTTATCAATAAATCTTTGTTATTTATCTAAGTTAAGAGTCATACTAACCTATATTTAAGGATTATCAAATACAACATATTCGCACAACATCTCATACGTTGATTTGACTCCATGGTAAGTCGCTTCAAACACTTATGTTACGGACAGTAGATAACTGAGGAATCACAATTATAATACTCAATTAATATATTCAACACCCAGATACAGAACAAACACAAATATCTTACATATAAATGTTTGTCATGGTTGGGGATCAAACCCACGACCTGGCGCATATAATGGTAGATTCACCATATGCACCATCGGGCCTATCATATAAGTGTTAAAGTATGTAATGTTTTTTTATTCTGTTTTAGACAATAAAATAACCCCGATCGGCACTTATTACAAATACCACATCACAACGTTAAACGTTTCATTAAAAATATTTACAACGGCTTATTTTCTGTTGTCGTTGTCTGATTATTCAAACATTGGTTGAATTAGTAATATAGTTGTGTTTTATTGTAAATTAAGGGGTCTTTTTTCATTAATATTTGTATAAAACTAACTAGTTACTGCGGACGTATCTTAACTATATATATATATCGAAATAATAACATATTTTTGTCACAACATCGTTTTTTAAACCACATTGATCTCTTAAATCAACATTAAAAGAGAGGTGTAAAAGACGATGTTGTAACAACAATAGAGAAAGGATGAAAGTAGAATGACTGCACAAATATACATCATTTAAAATCGTATCTTAACCAGACAAAAGAAGTATTAAACAAGGGCCAAGTTAGAAGTACCAAGAATAATCAAGCGTGTATTAAATCTGAAAAAAAAGTCATTTTCCGCAGCATAGGTTTTTATTGCTTGCAAAGTTATATTCATTTTTAATTAGAATAATTTTAAATATTAAGTCCACTAAATTATAGAGTTGTCTGCAGTTAGCCATCAGTATCACTGTATTTCTAATCGGTATCCCCTCTTCTATTTACGCCTATGGCGCAAAGTAATTCAAAACAATTAACTTAACTTTTCTTTTTCTCGAATACTTTGAATATAAAAAATTGTCATTCATAGAGTGTACAATTGTAAGCAGCTAGATAAAGCTCGGTCCATTTCTGTTGTGCTGCACTAAACATGGTGATTGCTACTTCTCATTAAAGTTAAAAAAGTTCATGTTTTTATGCAACATGATTTTTTTAAAAGGCTAATTATAATTTACTTCTAGATTTCTAGTACCTAATTGTTTCAATATTGATACACCATCATGTTTTGTAATTAACTACCATAAGTTATATTATATTTTTTTGAATTTGGAGCCCTAGAAATAGTTTCTTTTTAATACGAATTATTTTTCATTTCTTTCCGAATACTACAAACTTATAACAGGGAACACATCTTGGTTTGTTTATGGTATACGTACATTTTGAAAATAAATATTATTACGTTTGCCGTTTATGGTCCTAAAATTAGAATTTAAAGAAGGTGAATAAAGAAGTTTTGATAATCTTAAAGTTTCAAATGTTTTTAATAGATAAGTTCATGATAAGAATTTGGTTTATTGGGGAATGCAAATAGAACTTTCTGCTAGCTTTACGTTGCTTTACTCTTAGGTAGAGTTAGCGTAGCGTGATTGGTTAAGTTACCAATCATGATTAAGTTAAAACAAGAAAACCAGAGTTATTCTACAAATAATACGAGTAAAATGCTTTAGTTGGTAGAGATAGTAAATATTATTTATTCTTTACATTCCTCCGGCATTAAATTCCCATGGGTAATGGGAATTGTCGTCATTCTTATTTCACAAGTACAATTCATAACTTAAGACATTTCAACGGACTTTCCCTAAATCCAGGTGACGCAATTGCGAAAATATGTAATAAAATAGTTCACGAGAAGACTGTTGTCTGAAATGAATCTGTTTTACAAACATTATTGTATTAAGTTACTTTTATTCTTATAAATATTAATTCAGATTCAAAAGTTTATTATTTCAATTAGCTTTGAATCAAGTATATAAGAAATAAACTATTGCTCACGCTTTTCAATGAAATTATCTACCATATATAAATCAAAAACCAAGTAATTATACTTAAAGTCCGAGAGTCCTGAAAAACTTTAAGCATGAATTCCAATTTTACCTTATTAACTTACCATTCCCATACACATTTTGTTACGATCTTGGAACACGACAATCTAGTTTATAATATGTATTATTTGTGAAATATATTGTGCATGATTTTTTAATGTGATTGCCAAGTCAATCCATTTATTAAAAACATTATAGATTTTTAATATTGATATAAATAATAAATCCTGCAACATCTCATACATTGACCTGATTCCGTGATAAGTCACTTAAAGCACTTAAGTTACCGAAATCAGACAATAGTAGAATTACAGATATGCTACTTAAAAACATATATTTAACACTCAGACACAGGGCACACTTAAATATCATCAGTTAAATATTTGTCCTGGGTGGGGATCAAACCCACGACCTTCGGCGCACAAGACAGGATCATGTTAAATACTACATGTTAAATATTATACTATACTATATATAATGATATGGTCACTATAAGATGTTGTCAAGTAGCTATTTACGTGATAACTTAAGACAGAAGGTCCCTTGAGTAGGGACTGAATAAATAAAAATACTTAGGATTACATGGATCTCACAACTTTTTAAAGTAGAACAATTGAGTTTCGAGAACTGTTTTATTTTAGTTACGTTACGTTTTTGATAGGTTATAGTTCACTTAGCTATACTTTTACGTCCACTTTATACTGCGCCCATAATTTTTTCTACAGGCCTATAAGATAACGTCATAAGTAAGATTCCATTATTGGCAAAATTCCCCCTTTTTTAGGAAGGCTTATGTCCAGTAGTGAACTTTCAATGGCTGATATGATGATGATTAGTACGAAATTGTTCACAGGGGTGGCGCCACCGTCTACGAAAAATACAAGTCTGACATTGGTATTTACAATTTTGAGTAAGTAATCTTTGGGGAACTTTGATAACTTGTTCAATAATTCTGTGTTTGTTTTATAGCTAGTCTAAAGCTCCAGTAATATTATAAAAGCGTTTTAATAAACTTAGTAACAGAAGATCTAGAAAATTTTGTTGATCTTAAATCTTTGTCGATTGTTTGTACAGATGTTAGCTCAATACTAAAAAAAAAATAAAGTCGGGTTTTATATAAATTAGTAATTGGCTTACCGCTCGCGTCTTTGTCCTCGCGGTTGAAGAATCTTAATATTGTATCCCTTGGGAATGCTTGCCTTTTCGGGATCAATAGTCACCATATGATGGCATACAGTTGCAACATAAAAGAAAAGAGGAATTTTACTCTTAATTACCGCGCTGGGCAAGCGTGATGGTAATCGTAGAGTATAGCTTCGCGACGGGAATGCTGCTGCCCATGCCCGCCCTGTGCATTGGAGTTATTTCAATTCCGGTACCTCAGCCGCCTCATTCAACACCATTCTACATGGCAGAATATTTTTAATCTATACATATAAGCAAAAAAGTAAGATTAACGAGTCTAATTGTAATTCCAAGTGCTTCAATTACATGCATATGAAAGTATATCGTAACTTATATAAAAATAGACCAATTTTAGTGGGCTTTTATTAACAGATAGGGGATGTTATAAGAATAAATTAAGTCTACGTTCATTTTGATACTATAATGTACTTTTATTATCTACATTGATAGGATAATAAAAGTACGAGTTTGAAACCGCAGGTTGCTGCTAGTATTAAATAAATTTTCTTGCGCCTGAAAAAAAATTACAAAATCGTCTGCTAGCTCTCCTACGATTACAATATTATTGGACACTTATATTGTTTATTATTTTCTTTTCAATATTAAATTCTTTTTACTAAAGAATATTAAGAGGAAACGGCCAATTACGTTGTGATATCACAAAACACAAACACATTTTAATATGGCGTATATTAAATTTGTAAGACAAAGCGCCCGGGGCCGATCCTAAACAAACTTTTGTCAAAAATTAAACCCAATATGGTTGCGTTTATATTAATTTACATATCATTTATCTTCTCATGATATTATGTATGTCATCATACCAGACGTTTCCAAGAAAGGAGGAATTTTGCCGTTGAGCATAGTTTTTACGACGAAGATGCTGCTGCCCACCCCCACCGAATGCATTTGAGCTGAACTGTTTCGGATGGATATACCACCATCTGTTGGTACTGGTACCATAGTCGCCTATTACAACACCTGGTGTAGTGGGAGGTACTATTCTACTCTGCCGGTACCTCACGGCTCATTATGAATGTATTCAAGTATAATATTCTTATAATTCACTTAAATTTTCGACTAGTTGTTGGTGAGCGGTGATATCGGGTAAGGAATTCACATAGCTTATGTAAACCATGGGTTATCAGTAGATTATAATGTATACCAAAGATGTCTAGACAATTGAAATTAAAAATAACACCAATTTCGATAGAGAAAATGATTGGAAATGACCAACTGCTTGAGATCCTGATACCAGCCATTGCAAGTCCACTAAGGATATAAAGCTAGATCTACCATGACTATAGTAATATTGTGATCACAAAATACAATTAGAACCTTTATTTGAACCTTCATCAGAAGGAAATTCAAATAAAAAAAATAATTTTGAGCTTGTTGAACAAACAAACGAAAACATTTGATTTTAAGAATACTATTATTTTATAAGTCCACCTGTGGCTTGCACTTCCCTTCGACATTCCTTGAGCTCAATTAATGCCAGTTCTTAAAAACTTACTGAAACACCACTATTTATCAACAAAAGTTTCTATATCTACAATATTTATCTTGTATCATTATATTGCCTGGAAAAATAAAGACGCCTATTGTATTTTATAAGTTTATTTTTCAGTTTGTATTTTAGTCTCTATAAGTGCTATAGGAGGTACAGATACCTTCCCAACTTTGCAATTGTTTTTCCTTTTTTATTAAACCAATACTGTTCGCGTGGCAGTACGAGTCACCGAAGCTCATGGACGCTCGTAACGTCACAAGGATATCATAAACGGGTTGGCAACCTTGTGACTTGAAAATATTATATCACATTTTTCGGTTATTTTTCTGCTTTTCTTACCTTTTAAACCAGAACACAGCAATACTGATTTTTGGTGAAAGCAAAAAATAGTAATTATTGAACAGTGTCTATGAATGAAATTTGCAACTATATTTATATCCTTTTTTACTATAAAAAAGATATTAATGGAATTAATTATATATAACTAAAAGATGGCAGTATACACACTCGAAACATTTTAGCTCAAAGGGCAGAATAATTATCGTCGTAAGATCTGCGCTCTTAGATTGCCAACACGCTTGCCCAGCGCGACCATTACGGGCAAAATGCCCTCTTTCTGGGGAAGCCTAAGACAAACAGTGGTCTTTCAGTCGCAAACCTCATGAACAATATAGTTCTACGTTATAACAGTTACGTAATGGATATACTTTAGAAAATAACCGCACAAAAGTTGAACAAAGGAACAGCGGCGTCCGCCCTCGCGCAAATGAGGTTTATCCAAACCAAGTGTGTAACCGAGTGTAATTTCAGTAGAATACGTTTCATAGCGAACGAAAAAAATGTTGTTTTATGCACGGACAAACGTAATTTAGTTCAAATTTAGAATTGCATTCTTTGACGGGCCCGATCGTGCAGATGGTAGTGAACCTATCTTGTGCGCCCAAGATCGTGGGTTCGATCCCCACTCAAAACAAATATTTATATGACGATAGTTTTGTTTGTTCTGTTTCTGGATGTTAAATATATGTATTCGCCTTTTGTCTGACGTCCGTAGCATAAGTGCTTTAAGCGACTTACCTCGGAGTCAGGTCAATGTTGGGATGTTGTGGGAACTATTTATATATTTAATGAATCTACCTTCAAGAACAGATGTTCTGCTTCTCTTTTTAAAATCGCAAATGCGGTTTCTACTCAACTCATCTACCTATAATTATATATAAGCAAATATATAGTTGAAAGCATCCAGAATATTCCTAATACTTTATATTAAATCTCTATTATAGAAATAGCGATATTCCCAAGGAATTTACGATTAACGACAATATCTAGTACGACGAAAAATAAAAGATGGCACTGAAACATTTTAGAATGCACTATCGGATAACAGCCAACCTAATCAAAATATCTCAATCCGATAAAATTTTTACAATCACAACCAATGAATATTTGGAATTTTAGACTAAGTTTGTATTCTACTCTGCCGGTACCGCACGGCGGATTCATTATATGTATAATTAATGAATCCGCCGTGCGGAAATTAAATTAGTATTATATCAGATATATATATCTTATATACGAGTAATACTAATTCAATTTTAATATTCATAGTAAACAAATTTTTGATTTAAAAACGAGCTAAATAAATCACTCCGATTTATTGACGGCGCAAGACTGAATTGTAAAGAAAGACAATTGTGTGTTGAAATGAGTCCACATTATCTGATCAAAACTGAGGAAAAGTGACTGAACCGTGTTCAGTCAATAACGTCCCTTAATATGCTGTCTGTAATAAGATTTTAAATTTACACGAAATATGCGTTCAATAAACTCTAGTTTTTATAATTCAGGCAATTTTCAGTTTATTTCAAAAGTTAAAATGAGTTATTCAGATAATAGCTTCACTTTTTTAATAATATTTTGTGGAAAATCTTCTACACTGTAAATCTTCTACAAGTTAAATGACAAGCCCAAGTAACTGAACCATGTACTTAGTGCAGTATTGTATTTGGTATTCATTATAGTGAAGAAGTGCCATATCAATTTGTTTTCGTTCGTTCGACGAGTGCATACTATAATAATTGAATCTCGTATGAACACGTCTTTAAATCTGCTATAAAAAACCAAAAAGTATACTTATTAAAATATTCATGATAACAATATCAGTGGATACAAAGAATTATCTTATCAGCTATCTGAAGATACTATTAGACATATAACTATCAGACATACAACTATCAGACATACA